>JAHWFP010183434.1:0-19553 GCA_023313725.1 Lithobius niger | reverse complement strand
CTCTTACTCGTTTGTTCTTGCAGTCTGAACAAATTACAAAAAAAAAAACCAATTTCCTTGTGAACCTTTTACAAAGCCAGCTTTTTAAGGTTCCTTCACATTTCCATGGGAGAACTTGTACAATATAGTGATTGGATGGCCTACACCAGCGTCTTGTGGTGGTAGTTTCATGCTTTAGTTAAGATTCATTTTTCACATCATTACATTAGGTAAAATGTACTTCTATCAGTTAATTTTCATGACTATGGAGATTCTAAGATGGTCTTTAAAACTTCAGTCCAGTGTCACAGCATGTTGGCTGTTTAAACATATTTCTCCCTCCTGCTGTGAAGACTTAAAGACTGTCTGACGAAAGGACTTCTCCGTATGGTAAAGTTGGAGTTGTGCTAACAATATAGGCTAATGAAGCCTTCTCCACTCATTCAGACAATTCTCCGTACGGAAAAGTTGGAGTCAATCAGAGTTGTACAAACGTCAACGTAATGAATAAGGCTGTATCGAACCGAACCGAACCAAACCGAACACGAACACGTCTGCACCGAACAAAAATGTACCAAACCAATCACACCTGTAAAATAGAATTTAAAACAACCTGGCTCACAAAGATTCATATTTACTAAAGTACATGTTTCTCGATAAATACTGTTACGTTCACAGGGACTAGTAAGTGAACAGATGTTGAAACTTGGTTTCAGCACAAAGAAATCTCCCGTGTTTTACATTTTCCCTCATAACTTCTGAACGGTTTAGAGCTAGGAGCTTGCGGGTTGGACCACCAGAAAGCTGGCGATAAAACCTTAAAATGGTGTACTCAAACAAAATCCGTCAATTAGAAGCCGAAATATGTTCGGTTCGGTATTTTTCTTTTAAAACGCCGAACACCAAACCGAACACACTCTGTTAGGTCATGTTCGGTTCTGTTCGTTCGGATCAGCCTTAATAATGAAGCATGTCTAACCACTGTGTAGGCCCGATTATTTTTATCAATGGCCCTACCATGATCAAACGTATTTCTGTTCAAAGTCCTTTTACACATTGGCCGGTATAGAAGAAAGCGCAGGCATACACTACATCACGTTTGAAGTCTCAGTTGGAAGTAAAGAGTGTGTCCGGTAAATTTATGCCAGTGCTAACTGCTGCGAGCAGACCACTGCTAATTTGTAATTTGTTGGCAGATGTATTCGGAGAACCTGCAAGCACCCAATGAATAGTGCGACAAAAGTCTTGACATTACTCCGACACAATACCTATTGGGAATACGCCAATTTGGTTCATATGTAGAATTACACTTTAAAAAAGGAGCAAGATTGACCACTGCTCACGATAGGGAGATCTTGTGTTTTATTTAAATTTTAGCTAGTAAATATCCAGTTTGCATATTGTCTTATTTTGGCTAATTCCTGTCCATTAACGTGTGCACGTCTGCACTTTTTTTGTAGGTGAAGAGGCGTCACTCTGGCCAAAAATTATGCAGACGTTTATTGTTTGTACTTGAGGGTGTTCTTTGCCAGTCAGCGGCAATTCCAAAATATTGTTTGTGTAGTGTATTAATCTACCTTAAATTTAATTTTAATCTGGGTTAACAAATGTCATCTTAATCGTTGCATAACAGTAGTATACAACGTTGTGTTACCTGATTTCAGTAGCTGTTCCAAATCTTCTGGCTTGACCAACTTCTTGTAGTCATGAGTTCCAGGAGGGACAATGCGCAAGATATTTTCTGCAACCAGTATTGCTAACAGCCAGGCGGACAACGACTGGTTAATCGTAGTGATGAAGATGGAACCTTGTGTCTTAAAAAAAAACACCCAAGCATGAAAATTCTAAAATACAACAGTAGGCTTGACCGTTACAAGCATCTAGTAAGCACTATAGCACCTAAAACGAAACTGTAATGGACATACCTCTCCTAACAGTCGCCACTTCGAACGCGCAGTAAAAAAAATTTCCGTAATGCTACGACGTTCAAAAAAAATTGCTGAACCAACAGTAATGATTACCCTCAAATTCTTTGGTGTTTGGCAATGTTATGTCATGTGAAGACTGGATAACTTACTGACTTAAGGCCAACTGTGAAGTAGGGGGAAATTAGAATTTAAGAAGATCGTTGGAGTGTTAGCGTGCAGTTGGAAGGTGTAGATGCAAGTTTCTGGAGTGCCTGAATAAGACACTCAGTATTGCTTGCCGAAAATTGTGCAGGTTTTGAATGAAACTTTTGGTGCTGGGTAGCTGATCCGTAAAGTTCAAGTTCACTACAAAACCGCTCACTTTCAAAACGGCGACACTCACGATATCTTTCGAAAAAGTCATTTCACACAAAAATCGCGCACATTTCCACAAACTAGACATACATCAATTTTTTTCATTAATACTCCCTGAACGTATTTCTTGAAAATTTACGATGGGAGTAAATTCCAGGCTTATCTAACCTGATACTAAATGGCAATCTGTCTGAATTCCATACTTTCCAAGGCCTGGAAAAGGGCCAAAAACTTTTCCAGCTAGCTTTACGAACCCTGGACACTAAAGTGGTGGATATTAAGGTGATGGATGGATACTAAAGTGATGGACGACATCAGTTTAGTACTGACAATAGCACTGACAGAGAATGATCAGCCTTTTCGTAGAATGATTTTTAGATCAAACTCCTGCTGGCTCAAGAAACATACTAAGGCAATACCAGATGACAAGGATCACATCGGTTGCTAATATTTGTGGTATCGTATCGGTATCAGCAACTACATCGATAACTCGGGAGCCATTAGATCTAACAATATGCGGTTTGCAGCAGTTTGCTCAGGAAATCACTGAGTAGCTTCCTAACTATCTTTTAACTGTTGAGTACTGTATTGAAATTGTCAATAAAATGTTCACCAGTCATTTCACACTTTTTCAAAACAAAGTCCCTACCAAGTCTTGCTAATTTTCAAGATCTTGTCAGTCTTCATCTAGGCGCTCTCAAGGACTTTGACGAACACTGGTTACATCTTAGACTTCCGACATTTTTCCACGTTTGAATTGGCGCACGACCGTAGCATCTGGTTTTTACAAGGTAGGCTCGCATCGGATATTGGTTGTTGCCTCCAGTAATCACAAGGCTGCATCAAAATTCTTTCTCTATTCCACTCACACTTAAGAACGGCATGAGGCTCACAGTTTACCAAGTGCGTAACATTGGGGTTAGACGAGCCTTGGTTGTATGGTCGTAAGGAGGGCAGGTTGCTGCACATGACGTTGTATGGCTATTCAATCCTGACACCGGAGGTACCAATCCTTCGCAAAGTTTGCAAAAACAAACGTTTATGTCTGCTCCCATCCTATCTCTTGTTTTGTGTCCATGCAATGGACTGCAATGCCGTTGTCATCCGCTTCATTCCCGGTGTTTTCCATGTGCTGTCCGATTCTCGTTCTCACCCCTTTTCATGTCTCACCAATATAAACCAATTGTTGACAGTTATGGTAAGTTTCAAAGCAATTCCAATAACGATTTTTTTCAGTATATTGAATTTTTTTTTACTTTAATAATTATTGGGCCTTTGAAGAAAACGGCACCATTGATACAAAATTAGGGATTAAATTTTGAAATGTCCATATCAGTACTGCACGGTTCATACTCGTAGGGAAAATGAATACAGCATAACCTCATTAATAAGAACTCGGATAACAAGAATTCCCACTTAATAAGAACTTTTTTCAAGATTTTGATTGGTCAGCTACTCAGTCAGCACTAAATATATATGGCTATAACGAACTCTGTTAATACGAAAGTACGGATAAGACGAACAAATATTTACAATTCTAGCCTATTTTTATGAATTTGCTGTTCGTAACGGTTTCTTTTTTCTCCCCCTTGAATTTCGTTTTTTTTCACGCAAAACATCAATCGCTAGTTGACTCCATCTTGGGAAGTGATAAGAGTTTTGTCCGTTTGCGCAAATGCGAAGGTCAAGGACGAATGAAAAGAAAATACTGTATACCAGTAGGCTACATTTTTTTAAAGTTGCAATCCAATTTCTCTCGTCCATTTAATAAGAACTACGGTTAATAAGAACATTTTTAGCAGTCCCCTTAAAGTTCGTATAAAAGAGGTTTTACTGTATCCCTGACTATCCCCGATTTTCCCAATTTATTTCATCAAATATCCCTGACCAAAACACTTGCACTTGCGCTTTTCAATTGCACAAAAGTCAATTGCTCATTCTCTGCAGGCCTGGCATCATAACTACATCTGAATGGCAACTGAAAATTTTCTCAATTTTTTTTTAATGTAAAAAATAGGATAAGAAGGTAGTAAATAGCAAGGCGGTGGAACTTATGAGACCAAACGGTTCATTCTAAACACGAAATTCTAAAAAGGAATATCCCTGACTATCACTGCCTTATCACCAATTTTCCATTTCTCCCCTAACTTTCCATGACCGTATTTCATATCCCTGATTTTCCCTGACTTTCCAGGTCGGTATGAACCCTGTACTGGTATTGGCAAATTTGTTAAAACTGGGTCGGTACCAGATCGGTAAAGTTGGTATCGGTAAAGCCGTAAAACGTACAGCAGTCAGGAATGTCACTGCTGTGCTTGGTTAACTGGACCAAGTTGCTTGGTATACTGGCTTGGCTTGGTATACAGTCTCAGCTCGATTATTCGGGCTGGGCACAACCTTGGTCGTAGCAATCCTCTGCATGTTCTGTCCGTTTGATGGTGAAGCAAAGCTGAAGCCAAGATGTTATGGTCACGGTGGTTGAGCGGTGGAATAGATCAGATTAAGTCCGTGATCAGCAAATGGAAAAGGGTTCCTGGCAGACTGCCTGTCAGTCAAGATATTGTGAGAGACTACCAGCATCTGTAGGATCTATTTTGGATATTATCTAGAAACCCAGAACACACAGATTACAGTGGCAAAAATCAGACAAAGTATAAGTAAAACGATGCATTTAAATCATCAATAGACTTCCAAACTGAAGTTCACTTAATTTTCGGGGATTATATCCTTTCCCCTTCTTCAGCAGAACCAAAACGAAGTGACGGAACATTCGTAACATGCTGCTTAATGCTGTGCCGACTTCTAATTTCTCCCTAGTGCTGTTACCACTGATCTCCACACGATATTCCTGGCTGCGCTCTCTCTCTGCAACAGAGAGGAGCTCATGTTGATTTACGAGTTTCCACATCGTGTCAAGTTAATTGCCAACTTCAAAATAAACAAGTGATTGATGTAATCATAACGGTCCAGTGCCCCAAGAAGGGATTCTTGCTTCGTTGGATTGGCTCAAACTGAAGTCTTTTTCAAAGCAATTATGTGCTTATTATCGCTTGTAATGTTGTGCGATACCATTAAAATTCTCAACCCTTTTGGTGTCCACAATGTGTTCTTTGGAGCACCAAAAGGGGTGAGACATTTAATGGCATCTCGCAACATCTCAAGCGATACAAGTGAAAAATTGCTTGGAAAAAGACTTCATCCTCAATCGAATCCAAAAAGAAGGTAGAATCCCATATTGAGGCTCTGGAGTCCTTAGCAATTAAGCGGTTCTCGCTCAAATAGGTGCCTTTGACGAATCTTACTGGCCTGTCGCATGATTACATCAAATGCCTTGTTCATTCCGAAGTTCACAATTTACTTGACACGAAGTGGAATCTCGTACATCAACGCGAGCCCCTTTCTGTTGCAGAGAGAGAATAGCTAGGAACATTGCTTAGAGATCACTGGTCTCACGGCGCAAGGAAATTCAAATTCGGCCCAGCTAAGCAGCCTGCAACGAACATTCCGTTCCTTCATTTCGATTCTTCTGAAAAACGGAAAAGGGTATAATCCCCGAAAACCTAAGTGGACTTCAGTTTTCAAGTCTATTGATGGTGTAAGTCTATCCTTTTACTTCTATTTTTTTTCCCCTCTATAGGACGGAGTCAGTGGCTTTGCCCTTCCGTTACCTTTGTCCCCCTCTACGGTGGACAGAATTATTTTATTTATTTATTTATTTATGTATGGACATTATCTCAGACCTGCAATGGTTGGAGGTTTCTCCCTCTCCTGATAAATCTTTTTCAGCATATACAATATCTAATAAAGTTGACAGTTTTCTATGTTATTTGCTTCAGGTAACTCATTAAAACACTGATTAAAACACTAGCCTACCTTTAATAAATTAACACAACTTGTAATCAATAGATTCAAGTTGTCGGTATGCTCCGCCACTTCTGAAAGAACCACTGCATCATAACGGCCAGCATTTTCGACTACGTGCTGCTCAGCTGTTTCCAATTTGTAAGTTAGATTCGACAATGATGTGTCCTTAGCTAAATGTGACTTTGCAATTGTAATGCATTCTTCTGCAGGGTCTATGCCTGTGACGTTTGCCCCCAAGCGTGCCAATGGCTGAAAACGGGGGAAAAAAAAGACAATTTAAGCTGTTTACAAATGAAAATAGGGTCGTACATAAAACCATCACAAAATAAAAAAATAAATAAAATTTTAATTCCTGGAAGCAATCTTTTCACTCTGCTGGTTCAACACGTAAACTAAGCCAAAACTACACCTATCACTGAGAGCCAATTTTTAACCAGAAGTTCGAAAGATCGGCAGCTGCCGTTTACAGTGGCTCATTGTCATCATCACGAAGAATCAAGAAGAAAAATGAGGGAACGTTTGGTGGTTCTTGCTAAACTAGTGACATTTCTTGATGTCGGTATAGTGTTATTTTTTTTTCTCGATTTTTCGTGAACACAACGTTAGCCAACTCCGGGGAAAATCCAGAGTGTGATAGTCGTCAGCTGTCACATACTTCACTATTTTATTTGAAACTGTAGACAGGTGTACTTAACTTATAAATCACGCTAGTTATTTAGTATGCATTCTACTGTTATAGTATTTTTTAGATGCTCTCTGAATTGCTAGCCACCACCCAATTGGTTAAATATTGGCTACCACTTCTAATGCGACTGCCAATACTGTTTAAAAAGGTTGAAAATACATTGTGATACGTACATAGCCTAAATGTTAAAACTTGATTTGAGTGTTTTGTCGTTCCTTCAGAAAGCGGTCTCACTAGCTGCAGTTCCATTTAATGGTTTACCAATATGTCGTGTGTATCTTTAAACCGATAAAACACATAACCGCCAAAATAGAACACTTCAGAGTCAAACTTCGGAGCTCGCTGTTAAATTTTCGGTGAGCCCTATCATTTTCTTCAGAACCAACATGGATGAGAAAAACGAAAAAATACAACATCGTATCACAATCGTCTGCTAGCAAGCATTCAAAACACAGCGCTAGTTTGTTCAACCGGTGATCGCCGTTGTGCATTCGATCGGGATGCCCCACTGTTGAATGATCCAACATATCCCAAATGTGGCCTAACAAGTTGGTTGATGCAACCAAAGCTTGGGTTAGCCAAGTTCATCAGTGGGTTTTTTTTTATTTAGCCCGAATCTCTCGATGGCAATAGATGCCAATGTTCGGAGGTGGTCGTCATTTAGGGCACTTGTTTTAAGTAAGTCTCATCTTTTCCCACGCAAATGGATGTGATGTCCTTCTACGTTCTGCGATGCCGTTCTCATGGTCCAACTTGAAGACAGCACCACCTTGTTCTTTTAGTCTCACATGAAGTTGGCCAGGGTTTCTCCCACATAGACAGTGTCACAGAAATTGCTGTGCACCCGACAGACAACTCCCCTGTCAGTGAATGATGGGACTAGGGGAAGAGGGCAAGACGTTTCGGGGACTTGGGGAGGAGGGGGTTCTGGCACAGGTGATGTGAGGGTGCTGGACTTGCTTCTCGTCGCATAAAGATGAATTGGATGAGGGGCAGGGGGGAGGGCAGCCGGGCTGACGATCTGGTAGTCGTGCGCGTCTCAGTTGCAGCTATTTTTTCAAATTGGATGGATACCGAAAAAATGCATGCGACTCCATTCTGGTTGAGACTTTGGCGGAATTTTTCACTACGTTCTACCAGGTAAGTGATCACCCACTGTGTTTTTCGGTCTGGTTTTTTTCACTCTTGCTTTTCTTTCCCCTTCTCTCGTTGCGCCTTCGCTCTGTGCCAAGACTTTTTTAAGTTCGGTGTTCACAAGGCTCACCGGGTACCCCAATTCGAAGAAATTTGATATTTGCCAACTCAAGGAAAGTTTTGCTACTTCTTGATGGGAGGAATGGGCAACGATGCGGCACAATTCATTGGCAAGCAAAGCTCATAGTTGGAAGTCGGGATGGCAGGATTTGTCTGGGATCGTCATGACAAGGTTTCTGGTACGAGGTGTAGGTGATGTGGTATTTATTTCTACGCAGTTTCATATCAAGGAAAGGCAGGCTTTCGTCGACCTCGTCTTCAGACGTGAATTTGAGAGTAGGGTGCCACAAGTTGATGGCATGGTGGATGGGAGTTATGTAACCTAGATGTGGAGTTGTGACATCATCATCAGTGTACCTACGCCACAGGGGCAGCTCAGGGAAGTATGGGTTCGTTGACGAACTGCAGTCAGAGTTCGGCTAACAAATGCAAGCAAGAATACCTCACTGGTGTTCTGGAAACCTGCCAGTATATGGAGCCCCTAAATCGAACATAAATGGTGGTGCGGAGTAACTCTGTCCAGTCCTCTATCATGGTCATGAACTCTGACACTTACGACTGACTTGTCAAACATCTCGAGCAAGAGGAAGTGGGATAGGTTCAGGAGGAGAGTGGTGACATCAAAGACAAGACAATGGTCTTCTTTGATGCGGAGATTGTCCACCACCTCCAAACGTTCCTCAGTATTTCAAGAGATTGCTTCCCGCAAATGTACTTTGCTACTACTAGACAATTCGTACGCACCCAATAAACTTTTTTGATTGGTGCCATTTTAACAAAAGTCATCAGTCTGAGAGAGAATCTATCTTTGTACCTTCACCTGAGCAAAGGTGGAGGAAAGGGGTGCACTGTCAGATGGATTCATTTTGGTGCACTCATCCTCAGATAGGACGCCTGCTCGACTAAGTTTTGGAGCTTGTCCAAGATATTAGTGTGGACTGAGGAGCCGATGTTATAGTGCACTTTCTCGTAGAAGCCTGCGCTCTAGATTTCACATACAATTCCAGCATCATGGTCGATGGTAGTCATGACGGCAGTACCACTCATTTTGTCCATGAAACAAATAGTGCTGGTGGAATAACTCCTCAGACTCTATATAGAGTTTGGGCTTGCTTCGCAGAGTGGTTGTGGGAAACGTCTTGGTGGGGGGGTTTGTTGTTGTTGAAGGGTACCACCAGAAACAGGAAGTTGAAACAAATGGGACGGAGCCCAGTTGTACCTGTCCAGAACTATCTGAACTTTGGCAGTTAGGCTTGCTAAACCACGAGATGTCTGCCGTGATGTCATCACGAGTGAGCCACTGACGAACGAGAATAGCGGATCTTTGGCCGTCTGAGTGGACTAGCCCGCAGTCATGTGATACGCGCATCACGGCAAACAGCCGTGGTGCTTGGTTTAGGTGGTGGGAATCTTCAAATTCGGTCGATGGCATAAATTTAGGGTCCAGCCATTTGAATGCCATTGAAGTTTTTGCTGGCCTGCAGACGTGAACGCATTTTTACTCCATCTATGATCGTCAAACCCAAAGTCAAACACTGCACGTGGAAGACGGATCACTTTGAATGCTTCATTTCAGTTCCTGCAAACTCGGATTTCGGAATGTCAGGCGGCACCTTTTGGCCTGAAACAGTCAAACTCCGTCCTGCATGAAAAGCTTCCCTAGTCCTTGACCCCTGACAAACATGGCGATCTTAAGTACAGCTTGTTGTTAGATGTGTATCAAACAAAAACGAAACAAAGTTTGCATTTCGCAAAGCATTTTCAAAAGTGATGGGTATCCATGTTCTCCCACTGTAGGAGGCAACCCTCTCGAATGTCAATCCAGTAGCAGTCGCCACTTGGCCAGTAGACCATAGAAAGCCCTTGCCATTTCACAATTTCTACTCGCCACACACCAAATAAATCCTGCACGATGCATGGTTTTTCTAATTTATGCATTTCCGAAATTGTAAATTTTCTTTAACCCCCAGTATCATGCAGAAAAATCAGTAACGTAGCCCTTAAAATCTTAGCATAATACCGCAAACCATTCGTCTATAACTTGTACGGTTCCCGAGATATGGCTCTTTCAGTGTCATTGTCTATTGCTTGTCGCCATTTTGGCGAGTAAAGTTCCAAGTCGCCAACGGCAGGCCATATTACCCTCCCCCCTTGTCCAACCTTTCGGCTGAAGGAAGTCAACCCTACTTGGTGAGCAGGACAACAGTGCCTGAAATTAAACAAGATTTGTCTTTTACTACAGAAGTTGCTCGCCCCTCCCCTTCCGTGCTCCCACCGCCAGTCCTTCCCCCCCCTCCCCCCCTCCCTTCCATCACTCTCGATGTTCTGTGAAGACACTGCCAGTGCTAATTTGTCATCGAAACCTATCACAGTGAAGTAGTGAAATGGAGCTTCTGGCGCTGGACTCTAAGTTTGTGCCATCTACCAAACTTGAAGATTCCGACCAGCTAACTGCCGACATTCAGGTAGTAATGGACAGGTACACCAGGTACACCTCTAGCTATATATTGTCCTGTTGGCATATCTTCTTTGCACGTTTACTTTACTACGATGTCTTCGACCTTTCAAGGTAATTTCATGACGTTTTTAAAATAAAATTAAGTCATGGGTACAGCATCAATCCAAGCTAACAATGTGTGATTGTCATACCTCACTCAGGACTCCTCCACCACAGCCAACATCAACGATGCTGAAGTCTTTAAGAGGTTTTGCAACTCCCTTCAACACTTTTTTGGTCTGCAGGATTCCCTCCCTAACGAAAGGAACCCTCAGAGTATTGAAGGAATGAAGGGCTTTAAAGTCACCCGATGGATCCCAACACTGCGACGCCATGGCACGAAATTTATTGACTTCTTCCTCGTTAACTGTTGTTCCACTCTTAAAAGCTCCTTCTTGTTGACCCCTCGAGAAAGTGTTACCATGGATGCATCTGTCAGTGAAAGAAGATTGAAAAAGTAAGCGATTGAAAACGAAAGCGAAATAAAAAAATTACAAATGCAATTTATATTGATATCTTATTTTTATTACAAAACACTTAAAATAGGATATTACTTCCTAAAGTGCCAGTGTACATAAATACGTTAAATATGTTCGCCTCAAACCCTGCCCCACAGTACCATATCGACAGTAATAACACCCACACCCATTCTCTTCCCTCCGCCCCACCATTCCTATTGTATACCTTACAGCGTTCACGGTCAATTTCCACTTTTACTCCTTCCCCAAAATCCCACCCCTCTTCACCCACATATTCGTCCAGCCAGATGAAGATGGCGCAACTCTACCCATCAGTCGCCACGCCTCACCTGTGGCTCGTCATCCTATGTGTGCCATCTTCGTCTGCTCCAGGTACACCTTACGGACTGTAGTATCCTCAGGGAGTCCTCTCACACTACTCCAATCAATATGAACCAGCTTCGTCATCTCCTGTCTCACCTCAATTCCCGACGACCCACTTTCTCCTCGAACCACCTCGCTCGCAGTGAACAAGTTTGCTCCTGACATCTACTTCTTCCTGGAACCTACTCATCTGCCTCTTCCTTTCTGATCTCACCCCCCCCCCCCCAAAAAAAAAAACTTCACATGTAAACGTATCCTTCAGGACAGCTACTTGTTTCCACAGTAACCGAGATAACTCGTATCGCCACCTATTTAACCAATCCCTTACCCCTCCCAGCCTTTCCCTTCTTTTTGATCGAGCAAAGGAAAACCTTATTCAGTTTTATAAATTCGTAGCTTGGAATCAAGAGATGGCAATACTTTATAAAAGAGGCAGGACGGAACTTCCCCAAGTTATCATAATTCCCATAGGCCTACCTTATTAATACAGTAGGACTAATTTATATATCGGCTAGTTTAGGCACCACATACTTATAAATTACTACATCGACTGTGTTTTAAGCCACCATAGTGAATTTTTATAGTATTACTGGAAAGGTGACGAGAAAATTTGAAACCGTAGGTTTGTTGCATCTTGGACGAAGGTTGCACTACGATCTACTGTTTGTAAAATGCCCATTTCCTTGAGGCGACTTCCACAGAGGGCCCAGCTAGTTCATAATTTATCGCTCCAGACGTTAACTATCGTACTTCCCAATCGCTACACACGTAAATAAATTGAAATAGATTGTCATCCAATAATATTCATCCTACAATTACAATTACGGGTGATAAACCATTACCTAGATATGATCGATCGTGTAGGTCGTTTGACACAAGAGGCAGAAAACGGCAACATCTTTTGGCAAATTGCGGGAACAGCCATTCTGTAATTTTAAGAATAATTTCCCTGTTCCTTTACGGAACGGCTTCCCATGTTTTCTTTCGTCGGCTTGCACGGGTTTGCAGACCATGTGCGTTGAGACAATCTCTGGAAACTACATCCTAAATGACCGCCTCAGTGCGCCATCCATCTTTCGACGCCAAAACATAGGACTTGATATTTTCCTACATGTGATTTTAGTGATTTCAGTAGTCATAGCTAAATAGGCAAACATCAAATGTAAAGCTAAAATTATGTTTAAACTGTGAAGAGTACTATTTTGTTTTAGTTTTGTACAACTAATCAGTTACGATTATCTCTCATAACGGGCTGTCAACGTCGATCTCCAAATTTTTCCATGTGGGTACGAAAAATGCCGAAATTAGCCTTCGGAACACACGTTGTCTTCAGTAACTGCATACTGAAGACAACCCTGCCCCCCCCCTCGACTTAAACCTTGCCCCCCCCCCCCACTTAACCACTTCCCCTGCGGCTCCACCAACCTAACAGCAGCCTCTTTCCCACCTTGATTCCTGCCCCCTCTTCCCTCCAACCCAAAAGCCACCTGATGGCCTCCTCCCCCTCTCTCCCCTCCCAATTCTTCCTACCCCTATCTAAGATCCTCCAGCCCTCAACAACCTACCTGAACATGCTCCATCGTTTCCTCTCCCTCTCCGCAGATGCCACAGGTATCATCTTCATCCTCTGCCGCCGCTTTCCATTCCATCGCCCCGAGTGTCCAAAGCTCCAGCCACAGCCCTAAACAGCAGCACGCTCCCCAAGTCCCCCTCATATCAGCTCTCTCACCTCATTCTGCTCTTTTCTTCACGATGCCTCTCCGTCGACGATTTTCGTCTCATACCCTTCTTCCACCTTTCCACTTCGACATCCGCAATTCCCCAGCCCCACCTCCATCCATCCCACCTCTATCTATCCCACTGCTCTGTGCTCTCCCGTCACAGTGGAGATGACGTCATAATTCCGTCACAGGGCAGACCAATCGAACACGCGAACCCGCCTTCGCTTCTCTTTTGTTCAAGTTCAAAACCACCAACAACGCCCTCGCGCGGTATAAAATGACAACCTTTGTGAATATCCGCCATCGTTGTGCTCGCCGATTGTGGTGAAATCTATTTTGCGGTGACATTGGAAATTATCTATGCAAATTACTGAAGCCTCAAGAATTCCGTCTGCACGAAAATCAGCGGGGAAACAACAGGATCTATGAATGAGGTGATTGCGATCGGAAGGATCGATCCGTATTTCGTGTACGGTTGGAGTGATTTTTAGTGTGTTTTTAAGCCTAACGAGTAGAGAGTTGGCGGCTTGTGTTGGCTTCGTTTTGTTTGATTTGCCACGAAAGTGTGTAATTAACAGTATCGCCCTTTGATTTTATCTTAATTGTTGTGCGTGTGGAGAAAATCAACAAATATTTGTGGGATGATTGTATCTTTGTGTTTTGTTGCTGGTTGTAAATCTGTAATGATTTAAGTTTTAGCTCCATGTAAATTGTGGTTGTTTTTTTGGAACCCAACCAATACAACTACGCGACTACCAGTCAACCCGACCCCCACCACTAAATTTTCCTAACATCGGTAAAAACAATTCTTTCGTGCAAAAGCTGTGTCCTAGGGGTGTGAGAAGGTCAATAATTAACTGAACAAAAAACTTTGTCGTTTAGAAAAAAAAACATTAGAGCTGTTATCCCCATGTAACTCGCAACCATGGAGCAAGGAATTAGGTAGGAGGCGACACTGCTACAGTGAGCCGCTAATCCTCAAGGTTACGACTCGTGAGCTGCACGCACCTAACGGCGGGAATGATGAAGTAACTTCTACAAGCGCTGAACGCTATGGAATCCGCATTATTTTTCGCAGTAAGAAACCTAGATTTGGCCGAATTTTTGACTAAAGCCTTAAAATACTATTTTAAAAGGCTGTATTATTTATTACAAATAGTTAAAATACAGTTAGGGTAATAAAAACTTACAGGAATAATGATTCCAAAACTGGAAAAAAACACGAAAATGAACGAGTTTTTTTTAATTCTTAGTTTGTTTATGTTGGGGTCTTCATTTCTAAACAGAAGCAGAGTTGGAAGTTCGTACTAGGCAAGGAAAACTAACACAAGTATTATGTGGGCAATAGACAGTTCTAGCACCCTGACTAGTCGTAAGCATTTAACGGTTGTTTACCTTGTTGTTAGCTGCGGTCGGCCGACGGACTTTGCTTGACCTTGAAGACGTTGCGGCGTTATGGCCTTCGGTTTCTACCGCTGTCGCTGCTCTTGTTCTCCGGCCAAATTATCACGGTCGGGAAAGCCTGTCTTGAGACAGGCCTGTAAGGGCCTGTCTTCCTTCTTGAGCTTTTACTTGGGACGAAGGTTATCTTCGGCGATCGCGATCGCCGTGTTGACTGCTCCAAAAGTCCAACACGTCCTTCGTCGTTCGCTGTCAGTCAGCAACAGGTATGGCCGTTGGCCAAAACGGAAGTGCACCACGTAAACCTGGTGGCTGTCTTCCAACAGTTCACTATTCTTTTTTACAATTTCAACGGATAGTGGCCACGGTGACAAACAAACAAATATTAAAAGTAAAAAGTAAAACGAGTTTGTTTAAGTTACTCAGGATACTTTTTCATTAAACATTTCATTTTTTCATTTTTCTTTTCTAATAGGAATAATGTGTAGCCTACTCAGTCTGTTTCCATTTTTTCAAACTAATAAATGTACCCTTGGGACTTTATATACCATTAAAGTTTATCGTAAAAATATTTTTTTTTTTTAGGTTTTTTTCTTTATTAAACCAACTTGTGAATGGACTCAACACTTTTTCATTATGTTTGATTTGTAAAAAAAAAAAAAAAGTCAACATTTCTTTCTCAAATTATTCTGCTTAAAATATGCAATGCTAGTAAACAAAAAATTGTTTAGCATTAAAAAAAAAGTGCCCCAGAACTTGTAAAAATGTGTGGTGTTCGTTCATGTGACATCCATTCATGTGACAAACAGATGTTTTTAAATGAACATAGAATATGAACTAAAAAGTTCCGTAGTGGGCTTAATTCGAGGCAATTTTGTTTTTATTAAAATCTTCATAAAAAAAAATCAATAAATAAACAAACCATAGTATTAACAGCAAAAAACATCGTATTTTCTGCAGTAGCCTATGTATTGTAACAACTTCCATATAATGGGACATCTTTAAGACCAGGGAAAATACATTTTAAAGAAGTACTACTTTGTGTGGGTGGATGCCTCGTGCATCGTCTCTATATTATTATTATTAACATAAAAGTCGAATGTTATTTAAAGAAGACAGCGTCATAGAAAGTTATTTAAATTTAAAATAAACAAACATTTTTGTGCAATTCTGCCTGCCGGTAACATTGATGACATCACGGCCAAACTCGCAAAGTGCTAATTTAACCCTTCACCATGCCCAAACTGTGCTTTTGCCCCAAAAATGGAAGAGGAAAACGTTATTCAGCAGGTAATTCTTAGTTCGTTAAAAAAAAAAATTAAAATCGGACAAGAGAGTTATTTTCCCATGTTCCTAAACTAGGGCTGTATCTGATAGCCTTCTAA
Organism: Lithobius niger; assembly: GCA_023313725.1. Classification (NCBI taxonomy): domain Eukaryota; kingdom Metazoa; phylum Arthropoda; class Chilopoda; order Lithobiomorpha; family Lithobiidae; genus Lithobius; species Lithobius niger. Next base: position 3,643 of record JAHWFP010183434.1, on the reverse strand, counting down.
CCTCTTTTCACTCGGATTAATGTAAACATTCTTGGTAAATGCTTTTGCAGTAGTTCGTTAATACGCCCATTCGGCCGTGTGTATGGCTTTACTCCATTGTCGCACGATGCTGTGTGAAAGAAAAGTACACTGACACCAAGCTTTGATTGGAAATGGCATAGAGCAGCGGTGAGAAGTGTGAAGGTTTTATTCCCAACTTAACCGCGAAAAAGGTGTTTTTTCTCTAGTAACTGGACAAAATACGTGTAGAGACGGGAATCTAGATCCATTTCTGGAATTTTCTAAGGTTAGATTAGCCGAATCCCAAAATTCAATTAACCGTAGAATTGTTTTCTAAACCAAAGGATAACGAGGGCTATAGGAATGAGGATTGACCAACACACAAGAGGCGTAGAGCAGGGAAAAGGTAACGAGGACAGTGAGCAACGAAACGAAAGCCCAGAGTAGGTCTTACTTACCTAAAGGGACCAAGCGACTGCATCCAACAGGTGTTGCGCAATAATGGTTTTGAGTCCTAAGTGAAGAATGCCTTTTAACCTGAAAGGCTACCTCCAACAAAAAAGAAAAATGGCCCAGCCACTGCCCACAACTCGCACGAGTAGTAAAGGAGTGCTTGAAGAAAAAGTCCTTGGCAGTGTGCGTGACAGCAGAGAGGCTGTCTATGTGGAAGAGACATGAAGATGTCCGTGCCAGAGTTCAGCAGCATATGGCCGACACAAGGAATCGAGTGGTGACAAACGCCATTGCAGTTCACCACAGGAAACGAAGTGTAACATTTGCTGGGGAGGCACTGAAAGGCTCCTTGTCTCAAATTCAAAGGGCGGGAGGGTGTAGGCTATGTGTGATCGTTTAATTGGAAGAACGTACAGTTTAACAGTATAATGGAAAATCGTCTAATGCCCCTGCCGCGCTCGCTGCGGTTATACATATAACATCAGAAACCGCAGCTATATTATTGTCCAGTTAGACGTTTATCCGTTATATTATTGTTCAGTTAGACATAGTGTTGGGCGGTATACCGGTTCTCACGGTGTACCGCGGTACCAAAAATGCAACGGTACCAAATACCGTGCCTTGTTAAAATACCGGTATTGTTTTAATATGAAAAAAGGTGCTAAAATTATAACAATAGTTCAGTCAGTCCTTGTATTGTAGGGCTCAAAGCAGTGTAATAATCAGTTAAAGATGAACAATGGTAAAATTGGAATTCTAAACAATGTTCAAAAGTGGAGCTAAATTTCTGTAACTTAGATGCTACAACCAGAGCAAGAACCAGCCGAAAAATAAAATTGAGGGCAGTAGTCTACTTGGTGATTAATTTTTATGTGTATTTTTTTGGAAGGGGGGAAGGGGCTACGTAAATGAAATTGATGATTTCGATTTTGTGCCGATTAATTAACCTTCCTGACTGGCCGATGCCGATATTTTCCCGATTTCATGACTTAACCAATTGGCCATTGGCGATTGCCGATATTTTCTTTAAACAGAAACTTAACAAATTTTCATATTTTATTTGAAAAATAAAAAGTAACCAGTTATAGCATTACAATCATCTCTACAAACAGCTGCTCCAGAATAACTTACAAATTTAGGGCTTAACTTAACGATGCTAGAACAAAATTTTGCAAAAAAAACTTTTGTTTCTTTCAATTTTAATTTTCTTTTAAGGCTCAAAGAAATTAATTAAAAAATATATAAATAAATAAATTATGGCATAAAGCTAACAACATACATTTAATTTGTTGGAAGTTAACATGTCACGGAAGCAAGTGTACGCATAGACGCTCAAAAAGAACGAACGAAACAAATTTTCCGAAATATTTTTTAGCAAAAAAATGCAAATATATTTTATTGTAGGGGTAAAATAAATGTATTATTAAAGATTGAAATAGCATTTCAGTTTTTTAATGCATTTGTTTGTTTTTGAATGAGCTAAATATATGCCAAAGTCCCATAACGCTTCAGCAAGTGGCTGTCGGAAAGACAGGAAAACGATATTTAAACAGCGGCCAATCTGCGATCTGAGGCTGTGAATAACTTCACAAATTCGATATTTACTGAGGAACACTTACCATCTAAAGTGCAAAGGTCAGGTTTGTGGCTTTAATTCCACAGATCGTCAGCACCGGACGTACATTTTTGCCTCTAAACGTTGTGTTTTGGCTACCGCTGGCCTACCGCTGGCTGGCAAACATTTTCGTTCAATGGTTACGTTAAAAGATAAATACAATAGTATAGGGATTAGCATTGCAATCAAAACGTTAAACTATGTTTCGGCTACTGAGGATTCTGTTGTTTGTACCGCTGTTTGTACCGTGACCGTGAATTACACGATCCCATGCAAACAAGAGTCGCGCAAATAGGCCTATTTCACGGAAGCGATTGCCGCTTGTTGTTGACCGCGCGCATACGGAATTCGTTTTGTTTCAAATACTAAATAACAACAATCGATATTCCATCGGCAGACAGTTAGTTTGGCCAGCCGATGCCGATGTTTTTTTTCTTCGTATTTGTTGCGGCGATGTAAATGACGATTTATAGGAGGCAATACATCGGCAAGCCGATTGCTCGCCGATGCCTTAAAATTCGTGCCATCGGCGCCAATGACGATGCCGATCAATCGGTCGACCCTTAGAGTTTTCAGTTAGACTTTCGTCCGACGCCTCCAACTGGGACACTTCTCAGGTGACTAGAATCCCTGGCTATTCAACACCACGTCCGAGAGGAAGCCGCGCTGATGTATTTTCATGTACCATCTAGCCCAGCATTCAAGTTCCTACTGAGGGGAGAGTAACAAAAAAACTGCCGAACAAGTGGAGGGCCAGCCTTCCTGCTACAGGAGGCTATGACAGACCGCCAAATTCAAAAGAAACGAAAGCGTGCGAGACGAAGTACGGCGTGTGCCTGATTGATGAAGATAGTCATGCTCCTACACCATCACCAGTGTTTAGAACTATCGAAAATTCGCGAAATATTTTCATATCTTAAACATTTGAAATTGTACCTATCTAAGTGCTTTATTAACAATGTCTCGAGTCTTTCAAAGTAAGTCGTTCAACGTTGAGTCAAACTACTCCTGAAACCAGAACGTGTTAATTAAATAGAGCTGTCCATGGAGGTGGTGTTATTTTTTTTAAGTAGTATTTTTTCTCTTTTCAGTTTAGCAATAATGGGCCCCCTGGTGGCAACCCCGAGATGTGGCAGGGTGGGCCAGGTGCGGCGGGATGGCACCAATGGCCTTTGCAACCCTCCATGTTTCAAAACATACCTCATGAACAAAGTAAGTTTAACAATGCATTTGATTGAAGTTGCTGCATAAAAAGAAAGCAAACCGCCAAACAAGAACTTAACAGATGTACGAAATTTAAAAAGTTCGAGTCGAGTTCTGAGAAGCTCAAGTTCAGCAACCCAATGTGTGAAAACTTAATGTTTTGAATTTGGTATATGAAGCGACAACACTAAACAAGGTTTTACTGATGAACTTCAAAACACAAAAAAAAGTCTTTATCTATAGGGATGTGCCGATGTGATACCGATTACTATCAAAATACAATGCCGATAACTGCCGATATAACACTAAATAATGATTATTTTGCAAAAAATGAAAGTGTGATACAGTTTATGCTGCCGATGTACTACAAGA
>JAHWFP010183428.1:8151-36231 GCA_023313725.1 Lithobius niger | reverse complement strand
GCCAACACGTAATTTGTACAAGGACTATGTAAAATCAGCATGTATTTCATTCGTTCAGTATACGTTAAAGGCTGTTAAAGGTTGTTATATCGACATAAACCTGGCATGCTGTGGCAGCAAAGATTGGATAAATGGAACATTACGCAATCTAGTAAGGTTTACATTACAGCAAGTCGACTCAACAATAAGCAAACACGTAATATGTACAAGGACTATGTAAAATAATCATTTATTTCATTAATACAGTAAACATTTAAGGTTGTTATATGTACATGATCATACATGCTGTGAGAGCAAGGGTTGGATAAATGTAACACGTACTAGTCTAGTATGCTGCACATGCAACAAGCAGACTGAACAGAACGCATACACGTAATTTGTACAATGGCTGTGTAAAATTAGCATTATATTTTGCTGAAACTTATACCTTGACCTTAGTAATTATAACAATAACTATCCTATCTTTTTTAGCATAGTACTGCGTAAAAATACAATTAACGCCCACTGTACACTTTACATGGCAGTACGTAATTTCTACAACCATTGTTACGTAATGTAAACATAGACTGAGTAATGCCAACAATCTCTACGAATTTAAACTGAACATGGAGCTGTGTCAGATTTACAACAACTGCAGTTGTTGTTTATGCCAGATAGGCTAAATAACTACATATGTTGCAGTTGTTGGATTTACAAGATGATACGTAATTTCTACATGCTCCGTAAAAATTGTCTGAACAGTGAATATCACTGTATTAAGCACATATTACCGCGTTGGTCTACCCATCCTTCATGTTAAGTGCTATTGTAAATTCAACACGACACTACTCTGTTGAATCTACGTGCAAAGTCCATGGCAGCAAGCTAAACTAGGACTTTCCATGTAAGGTCTACACAAACGGGTTTGCAGTGTACGGCAGTCCAAAAGAATCTGGACTCCTCATACAAAAATAATTATTTCGTCATTGTTTTGAAATTAAACCTATGTACGAAAAACGAATGAATTCGACGTTTGCTGATTAACTAAAACATGTAACATGTAAGCATTGATAATTACACAATTCATTCACCTAATTTAAAGGAATACATACACCAAATTTCATTCAAATCGGTTCATGCTTTTGGCCGAAACTGCGGAAGTGATAGGGAGCCACAGTAGGGCTGGTGTTGTCAAAAGTCACTAAGGAAATTTTACCCAAGGGTCCAGAGCCTCATGTTGTGAAATATGTTAGTTGGCCAGCAAACTATGCCTGGTCGTGCGTAATGTGTCATTGGTGGCTGGCTAAAGGTTTTGTTTTTAGATAGCAAAATGAAAGAATCCTTGTTTCAGTTTAGCTTAGCTTTAAAATCAAATGACGACATGTCGTTAATTCCGAGGCCTCAAAATTGACAGCTTAATACGATAAAAGACTTCTTTATTCGTAACGTGGTCTTCCAGTGCCGAGTTGAATTGGTTGGAATGTTTCCGAGTATTCAGATTAATCATTGTTGAGCTCAGTACGACGAAGGAGGGTAATAACCTATGTATCACCCAGTCGCGTAACAACTGAAAAGCGCATTCACTGTCATTATTATTGCAACATCGTCCTTGTTCGCTGAAGGGAAAAATCGGCATTAAGATTCTTTTTTTGTGCAAATATTGTTGCACGCACTGTCAAGCTTTCTGAGCAAAAGAACGTCAGCACGATTCGTTCTTTGTTGTGCTGTGTTAGCCCTTTGTCGATTTCAGTACTCCAGGCCTGGAATATAAACCTCTGTACTTCCAGGCCAGGGATGACGGTGTCAAGCTTGTTGCATTGTTACAATCATTGTTGTATTGTACTGAGATCGTTGAAACTGGGTGATAATCATTGCCTGCATGACCGATGTTGCGTGTTTATCGCTTGGTAAACCACACTTACCTAGATAAATGAACAAGAATTACTTGTAACAAACCTAACCCAGTGTAACTGGTGCCCTTTCGTTGTTAAATAAAGATTTCTCCAACGAAATTGTCCCTCTCATCGTTGTTGGGTAGATAACCCAGTTTGGGTTCGTGCTTCCTAAAAACAAACAACACCATCATCGTACCGAATGATAACCTAAAATCATTGGACTGAGTTGGTTACTTAAAAATGCGTACATTAATTTTGGGAAGGCTTTCGGGGGAGGGGGAAAAACTGGGATGGTGAGAGATGTAATCGGGGGAACAGAACATCGTAGGAATGTCTAAATCTTCAGACGGGGCGGCGTTTCACCTGCCTTAGACGGGCCAGATGCATTCATGTATGCCAGGCATGGGCAACCCTTTAAGTCCGGCCCGCCACAGCCTAAAAAACCAGTTGTAACCGGCCTGCATTGTGTCATCCAGACTTAAAATATGTAGCATGCAGGTCCTGAGTCTTAGACAACACCCCATTTAAAAAAAAAAGACTTCTGTTCACAAACGATGAAATTAGATGAATAAAAAAAATTGTATATTTGTTGTAGTATGCCAACAGAGCCTAATTTAGTTTTAAAAAGTACCATAATACCTGCTTTATATATAGTCCACCATTTAAGGTCTTGGCTCTTTTTGCCATTACATGTCTGGCCCGCGGGTTTAAAAGGTTGCCCATCCCTGATGTATGCCAACCCTTTCTCCTTGTGTTAAGTATACTTGTAGGTGTAAAATGTATCGAATTGAAAGCGAGACATTTACATGCCATTCTAGTTCCAAGAAAATTCGCTCGCAAACATTGCTAATCAATGCAGCAAGCTAACAGTCGACATCAACCAACCGTGTCGATAGAACATACATATGTATCATTACTTTTCCAGTCGGCTTGATTCTGCATGTTCAAAAACAAATTCAAGGACTGCCACGTGCAAATGTAAAAAATGCGTCCGTCTTCTCCATTGGAAGTAGAAGGCTGCATTTATTTAAAAAAAAAAATGGTTTCGGCAGAAAGCAAATTATTCCGTCCGGACATTGTGAAGGCCTAAATTTATTGTTCATGGTTACTATACCCTCCAATTAGTGAAAGCCCCTACCCCACAATCTGCGACAAAAATATTAATTGTTTACCTAATTTTTTCCCTGCAAAATTTGTAGGAGCATCTGTCAACAATGGTGTAGTATCAGATTAAGTGCTTTGAGAACAAACTAAGTGAAGGAATTAACTGAACAAAAACGGCTTTGCCGCTAAGAAAAAAGCATTAGAGCTCTTATGCCCATACAGCTGTGAAGGTTCACAAATAAAAATGGATAAGAGTTCACTCGAATACAACTAATTATAATTTGAACTCTAATTCCAGGGAACAAGGACTGTTTTTACTCAATGGTTATGTCAGAAAGTGAACGCAGTTTTTGTTAGAACCGTTTAATGTTTGTGGGTGTGAGCATGTTTGTGTGGGTGTGTGTGCTTAATCTGTCAACAATGGTCTAGTAGCAGTATTAAATGTCTTAGTCTTATGAGAACAAACTAAGCGAAGGAATACATTCTTCTGTGATTTAATATCCCAGGATTGATTGTTACAAACATTTGTGTAGCTGTCGTATTTTCGAGCATGCAACATTAGAAAGTATACACTGTAATTAGGCTAATGAGGTGAAATGCTACTTGCATTAGCCCACCAAAATATTTTAACTGCACAACCAAAATAACCGCAATCTTTAGGTAAAATTAATAAGCAATATCGTAGATTTACATAGTAAAACAACAAAAACATCAGTTGTAACTCAAACTCGAAACAAGAAACTCTTTAGCGAGATTTACGAAAATTAAGTTTCCCAGTACTAAGCTTAAGGTGTAATTCACCAATACCAAAAACGCAGACATTAACCAAATTGATAATACCTTTTCAAACGGAAAAACAAGAAACTGTGTAGCTGAACTAGATTTCACGAAAATTAAGCTTGCCGTTACTACAGCCGTAAGCTTGTTTAACTCGCCCATATGTTAGCAGCCACTTCATGTTTATACCCCAAACTGCTTGGCGCCAGGTGACTGCAGTTGACGGGATTTACGTTGATACACGGAACAATCCACTATTGTTACAAGAATTGGTATAACTACCGCATTGGCATAACTACCGCATTGGCGATTGTCGGAAAAAATTGATTGTTGCAGTCAGGATTGTTGCAGTCAGGATTGTTGCAATGGAAAAGACCATCTAAAGATCCTGGGTTTTCGCTTGGATTTCTCCAACTGAAGACTACCCGTCTAATCGTCGTTGGGTAGATAATCCAGTTTGGGTTCGTGCTTCCTGCAAGCAAAACAACAACAACCATCTGTAGCCAACGTTCGTAAAGTGGCAAAAAAAAATCTTTGTGGAAAAATAAAAAAAAAAAATTTCTCTTTAGGTGACCATGGGTATATAAATGAGTTATACTCGTGGTTTGCAACAATACATGGAAGCATACGGGATTTACACGTCCATATCTAATGCCAAAACTTGCCTTCTGCTTGGAGTCTGTTGGCCTCCCTGTGAATTCCGTATTCTTGTCACCATTGTTGCAAATCATTATAGTAAAGCTTCAGACTAACGGTCGCCACAAGCCAGTTGGCCGGTAAAACGTGATAGCTGGCGACAATAAGACACTATTGCACTCGCCAAAGTTGGCTACTACTGTCACGTTTTAGTTATTGAAAATACCGAACCGATATTGTTGATCCGAGCCTTGATCACAACATGAATACAGAACTTACTGGCAAAGTCATTATTCCTGGCATTAGAAACAAAAAATATTAATCCGATGTAACTTGCCTTCACCTAATAGCAAAAAAAAATGCCAACCGCGCTGATTAGGCCTAACTAGAGGCATGTTTTCCCGGGAATCACACGTCATTCTTAGTTAGGCTTAACGCACGGACAAATAATTTATTTACCTTTGAATTTTTATTGCTAAAAGATTTAAACATTCACTTCATTTGGTAGGTGTTAAGATTAAGTACTCAAGATTCATTTCTTAGTAGAAACTGCTGTGATCTGCTGGTTTAATTTCGTTTTCAGATGAAGGCACTGTCAGACGATGTAAACAGAGCTTTTAAGATCGTCTGTCCTAGCCTACCGGAAGTAGGACTAACTAATCAACAATAACATAAGTTGATTATTTTTTTAAAGAATTATTTTATTTTTTTTACATTTGAGATTTAATTAAATGTTTTGTTCGGTGTTATTAAAATAGTAAATAAAATTTAAATGCAGACAGACATAAATGCTAGGAATAGCTAACCAGCTGAAAAACCAGACATGCCTAACTGATAACCATGGCTAAAGATGTAAATATTTTTTTGCATTTTCGATTTAATTAATAGTTTGATTGGGCTATATTCATGCTTTAAAAGAAATTTAAATTCGGACATTACTGACAGATAAAAACCGATTAAAAACCAGACATGATTAACTGATAACAGCCATGCTTAAAGTTAAGTAGTAAATAACTTTTTTAACGAAATATGTAAGAAACGCCTGTTCATTTAATTCAGCATAAAATTGTATAATACTAAACTTTAAAATACAAAGGTAAATTTTAAAAAGGTTTGTATTGTGACAGCAAAGTTTGATAAAAAAAAATAAAAATTAAAGTCACTCGCTTGGCCGTAAAAATAAATCTTGGGCTATTATGTTGCTTGTTTAAATTTATTACCGTGATGGTTCCTGGGGAGGGGGGGGGGGAGCTACATCCCGGAAAACTTATAAATTACATAACTATGCCTGGCGGCAAAATTATAGATTGTACTCATTGGCGACCAAACATTTTATTATGGCGACTAAACATAATCAATCCACTGGCCACTGTCTACTAAAGAAAAATTCTAATCTGAAGCTTTACATTATAGGTGTCACCTTTATTTGTCGGCACAGGAGCTTGATACCTCAAAATAATTTTACTATTAACTTAGTTCTGCAACAATTACCGACAAATAAGTTGCGACCGAGACTACAATACACCCGAGGGCACAATCCAAGGACTAATTGTTGCTGCCGAGATCGCTCTAAAACATTCTTTGAAGGTTATTGTTGCATAACTAAGTTAATAGTTGAGTAATTTTAACCCTATTTTGTTTAAACCGTGCACCGTTCCAATCGCCAATAAACAGTATCTTTATTGGCAGACTTGATGGAAGCATTGTTAGGGAGGATTAAACAAACGAAGCTTCAACAATCAGCAAGAGGGCGACCGGGCTCATTCTAGCCACGGTAGCAAAGAAAAAGGGCGAGCGGCCGACAATGAGAACGGATATGCGCTCTAACAATTAGAAACAAACACTATTACTTCAATAATGCTGACTATTACAGCCGAGTTGAATTAGCGGGAATCGGCTTGACCAGCGTATGTTTTCCTGGGGGACAACTAGTTGTTGGTATTGACGCTATGTTGTCATTGTTATATCGTAAAAGCATTGTTGCTCGATTCTTTCTCTTTCACTCAGCAAGGAAAAATGAGAAATTTTCCGTTCAACCAACAAAAAAGAATTTTTGCTTAGTTTCCTAAAAATAGAGAGCCATGCATTAACACTGTGCGGGCATTTCCCTTCTTTCTGTATACTGGTGGTTGGTTTTCCGTCATGGTATGCTGTTTTACAAATTTATGCAAAACTCGAAATATCGAAATGATAGTGTATTTAAGGACCGTGAACGAAAAACTAAAAACTGATTCTCTAGGAGCCGATGGAATATGCATTTATGAATGCTATAGTGCAATAAGGTTCTTTGCTTGGAACCCTTAGGTTACATAGATGGTAGTCTTGGAAGAGCAGTGGCAGAGCTTTGTTCTAGTCATTACTTGAACTTAAGCTGGTCGGTGCCATCCAGAGTAGTGTGAGAGATGACCATCCTCCTTCAGCAGTTTTGGGATCTATTCTGGTGTATTGTGAACATTTTCCTGGCCCCTTGCGATGATCGGAGGTTTCCTGGTTGAAATCCTGGAATTTGGACCTCCCCTTACTAGAAGATCAAAATGAAGCTAATTCATATATACGAGCATCAATTATTGATGCTTCAGATAGCATAAGGCACTAATAAATTTTTAGAAGCATTTCTTGTGATCGAGCGGAATTTTGGTGGGTTTATTGATTTAGTAAGCACCGTGGTGTATAAAACTAATAGCATGGCAGTTATTATGGCTGGTCCTTGCCACTTCGTTTTAAAATTAATAATATCATGAGTTTTTTTTTTAGGTTGGGGGACCCGGGGGGGGGGGGGGGTTGGAAGAGCTTCGAATGTGGTGTTAAGTCTCGTTCGGTTCGAGCTATAACGTGTTCTGGAATCTGTAAATTTATGGTGAAGGAAAACTTTGCAATGATGGAAACCTTTCTGGTATTGTCGCCTATAATGATAAATATCAATAGTTGCAGTTTGATTTGAAAATGGTTTGCTGTTGATAGTCAGTTAACTATATAACTGCCTCTAAAGCCAACTTTTTTTTTTAAGTATTTTTTTTTAGCCTTAAGTCAGCCGAAACAATTTAATGCTTGTATGGCTGAACCGGCTCAATTTTAAATATTACAAGACTTTTTAGAGAAGAAGAAATATCTGGTAAAGGAAGGTGCTAACCGGGGGATTCGATCCGGGAAACCTCCGATCATCGTAGGGGCCGAAAGATGTCCAGAATTGGCCTGAATAGTTCCCATAGCCGCTGATGGAGCATGGTAGCCTCTCATGCTACCCTGGCCGGCAGTCCTGGCGGGGACTTTGCCTAGGTCCCTTTTTCAGGGGTTCTACCAGATCCGCAAACCTCCAGCAACCAGGCTGAGCTCTCTCACCACTCAGCCACTATGGCCACTAAATTTAAATTTAAACGTAAATTTATAAGTATTGTATAAACTTAGTCACACTACTAAATTCATCCCGGGCTTTAGCCATTTCACCCTTTGACCATTTCACACCAATGAGTTCGTCTTGAGTTAAGCGCTCGTAACCATTTTTGTTTCTAGGCCAGCCCGGCGGGGGCCCCCCCCCCCCCCTAATATTTATCAGCCAATGCAGGCCAGCACGGCGCGGCACATGTAATTTAATTAGAGAAGTGCGAACGCGTGCCACGCCTTGTTGGGAGGATTGTGTCCTCGCGTCAATTACGACAAGACGATTTTACCGTTTCTATTTTTTAAAGTAAGAATTCTGAAGCGGCCATCCTAGGGTGCCTCTCGCTCCACCCTAGGCCAGCGTGCGCTTGGCGCTAGATGGATTTAAAGTGTGAAATCGGTCTACGGTCAGATGACGTGGTAATTTTATCGCTCACGGCGGTAGAGTCAATTGTCTCCTGATGGAAATCACAATAGTAAGCAATTTCCAAGAACGGACGGAAAGTTTCCATTAAAAGCAATCAGAAGGAGATAAAAAGATGTGGAAGTTGAATCCATACTTTCTACTGAAATCTCCGCCTCTCCACGGCTCCTCTATTGCAGCGGAAAATATATATCGTTGTCAGGAAATCTAAAATTAAACATCTTGTGGTGACCTGTCCATCAAGATCTAACTTGGTAGTTCCCATGAACAGCAGCTTCGCTCGCCCAAAAAAGTGAGTTTCCGTTACATAATAACGAATTTGGATCATATCGACGGATTGTCTTGATTGTCAAGATCTCGATTGTTTTGACGACTGGATTGTTTTAAATCTGAGCACGAAAACCATTTTTAAACGGCATTTTCTGCAGCCATTTTGGATTTTCACGAACTTAAAAATTGTAAAACCTACAAGAAATTTTAATTTTGACCGATTATTTGTAACCAGCCAGTCTGTTTTCTGTCTGTTAACATTAAAAAAAAGTGTTTTTTTTGGACGCCATTTAAGACTATCATCGTGTGGTTTAGTGGAACCGTTCGTGGCGAAAATTAAATTCGGATTAATTTGTGTTCACTTTTATAACCTGATATTTTTTTATTTAGCAATTAGTATAAAATAAAGTGCATACCATACGTCGTTTGGCTGTACTTCAACGAATATCCCTTTAGTTCTGAACACCAAAAGAGTACTTTGATGAGTTTGGCCGTAACTGAGGGATGCAAAATACCAAATCTTTTGAGTTAAAACAGGACTTCCTTCGATTTGATCTTTCCGTTAACAACACTGGTAGTTTGTCTTATCAATCTACCCTTTGTCCATATCACCTTCTGGAAATTTTCCGTTGTACTGTCAGAGATGGAAAGTAAACGGATGTCTCATCCACGAGTTAAGGTCATTAAACGTTCAAGCAAACGCATGAGAGTCGTTATTTCCATTGTTATCACTTTGTTGCTGCCCACGGCTTTAAAGCTCGTGACCGAGTTGTTACAAATGAAAATGTCTAGTCATGGGCCTGCCGCGAATCCCGGCTTGTCTTGCCCTATAATGGTAGGTAGTTTGTTTTGGTATAATGCCCAACAGCGTTTTAGCATTGTCCTTTCAGCGTTGTAACATTGCTCAGCATTGTTACGTCCACCTAACGTATTGTTGTACGTAAGACTCGATGAAACTGCCAAGTCGACGTGAAAAGACATTGTTTGTTGTAGTTTTTTTTTTAGGGAGCACGAAGCCAAAACTAGGTTATCTGCCCCATGACGAAAAGACATTTTATCCGAATACACGAATGAGGCTATAGCACTGTCAATGGGCGAATGCGGTGATGTTTATGCTTCCTACTTTTCTTTTTATCAAGGTTCACGCTAGTGATCAACCCACCAAGTTGACATTGTCAGATCTCATTGTTACAAAGCCATTGTTAATTCTATCCGTCATTATTACTTTGGCGGCCAATAGGTATGGTACACCTTTGGGCATAAAAAATGATCGTTTTCTTTATACTGGGACTTTAAACAAAGCCATTCAACAATGCCACTGTTTGGCATCAACAATGGAAAATTCCTTCTGCCTTCAATTACGTATGTTCTTATTTACAACAATGAAATAGTTTGCATTGTTTCGGGCTAATTGAACCTCGCTACAGTGCGATCATTTTTTATACCCAAAGGTGTACATCATCTAAAACCATGGATTCACTATTTTTGCGAAATTGACGATGGTGAGGCTAAATAACTATGCGGCTAAACAGCGTAGAATTTATTGAAATGACGGTCTTTGCGCCCTAACATCATTAGCTGAGCCTCAATTATAAAACAAAAACGAACTCGTTTGATATTTAAGGTAAGGTTTAACTGATCCGAAGTCAAAACAGCAAAGGAACACTAGTAAACTTACCTGTAAGATTTCAGATATTGCAGTGGTGCTCTACTGCTTAGTCCATGTAAAACCTTACTGCTGTATTCAAATGTTTTTACCATTTTTACTTTGTCACGTGATAGGTCAGCTATATGATTGGTACATTCTACGTGGCTAAACGACATCACAGGAAAAATTGGTTAAAAATGAAACGTCTTAGTGTGCCTAGTACAGCTCTACAGGTAATTCAGAGTTCGTACTAGTCCTTGAAAATCTGGAAATGTCCTGGAAAGTAATCATGAAATTGCATGCCTGGAAAAGTGCTTGAAAAAAAAATTATAAATGTCACATCAGCAGGGTGATGAATGGAAAGTAGACGCCGTGACTGAAGTCCACTGAAATATTTAGCCCAGAAAATAGTCGACTATGAAGTCTTACATTATTCATCCTTTGTTTTGGCAACAAACATTTTTTAAAGTTGGGCTCTGATATTGATTGTGTTCACGTGTATAGTAGTTGGATAAAGCAGTAAGGTTTCACATGGACTAAACAGAACACCAACACTGTGGTGCGGTATCTGAAACGTTTCAAGAAAGTTTACGGGTGTTCCTTTCCTGTTTTGACTTCGGATCAGTTAAAGCGTACCTTAAACATCAAACTAGTTCGTTTTTGTTTTCATATTCGTGATAGTTAACATACCAAGTTGGTCTTCTGTATGTACTCCTTCCCAACGCACTGGATTTTGCTTGCTTCACTCGCTATTTCAGTGCAAGTCTTTCAGTTGTAAGTTGTTTTGTCTGCAGTTCTCGTTCAGCAGTTTTGGCATTTGTGCGTATTATTTATTACAGGACGGCAAGTCAAATGGGGCAAGGATTATTTAGCTTTAACGTGTGAGGGTGACGTCTTCCCACTATATAAACTAATTCGTAATTAGTAAAGGTGGTAGTCTTTACTGTATGGTTTGACTTTAACCTCCCATGCTAAAGCCGAAATTTGACTCGTGCGAGGCAGCAGACGAGAAAAAGCAAAATACGAACGAGACGAGCTACGAACCAGGGGTAGGCTAGATCGCTGTATAGGAAAATGACTATCTCCGTCGTCTGTTTTTTCGTTTAAATTTGATATGTAAGCTTTGTTGGATTTAGTCAATAAGCATACACCAAAATTCATTGAAATCCGCCGAAACAATTCTGAGATCTGGACCTGAACTGAAACTATGAAATTCGTTTTTGCCTTGTTCTTATTGTCTGCAAGACACGTTTCTACTAAGCTCTCCACAGGTCAAAACTATGTGTCGTATAAAACTGGTTCTTAGCTCATTTTGTAGGTATTGCTTTGCAGATGCGCCCTTTCCATAAGGTGTTTTCTAATTGGTCAAGCGGTTCAGGGGTTAGGGAACACTAAACGACCAGATTGATTGTTTTACATTGTTTTAAACATTGTTATTATGTAACAAGGCCAATGCGCAAACGTCAGCTGCAAGATCTTTAAATGGATTAAACATTAAAACAGGCTAATCTAAACTGCATGGTATGCCAAAGTAGCACGAATTAGAAAACCAAAACGAGCTCGTTTGATGCTTAAGGTAAGGTTTAACTGATCCAAAGTCAAAACAGCAAAGAAACACAAAGAAACTTTCCTGTAAGTTTTTAGATACTGCAGTGTTGCAGTACTGTTTAGTCCATGTGAAACCTTACTGCAGTATCTAACCATAATATGCGTAAATACAATTATGCCCGTATTCTGAACGCTGACTAAAACTCTTACTTGACTTGAAATGACGTCACACCTATTAAGTGCCATTCACCACCCGATTTTTTCCAAATGTATCCAAACGAAGTTCTGGTGGTGAATGGCACTAAATAGGTGTGACGTCATTTCAAGTCAAGTACGAGTTTTAGTCGGCGTTCAGAATAAAGCTAGAGCCCAAATTAAAAAAAATGTTCATGACCAAAGGAAGAATAATGTAAGACTAGACATTCAACTACTTGCTTGGCTAAATTTATCAGTTCTTGTCACGTCGTCTACTTTCTGTTCCCTCCCTACTGATGATACATTTGTAATTTTTAAAAAATTTTCAAGCTCTTTTCCAGGCATGGAATTTCATTATTACTTTCTGGGACATTTACAAGTTTTCAAGGACTCGCACGAACCCTGAATTACCTGTAGAGATGTGCTAAGCCCACTAAGACAATTAGTTTTAAAATATTTTCTACGATGTCTCATAGCCAAGAAGAATGCACCAATCATTAGCTGATTTATCTTGTGCAAACGTAAGAATGGTAAAAACATTGGCTTCACGTGGATTAAACAGTACAGCAACACTGCAGTACCTGAAACCTTACTGGAAAGTTTGTGTTCCTTTGCTGTATTCACTTCGGGGCGGTTAAACCTTATCTTAAGCATCAAACGAATTTCTAATAAGGATAATGCTTTCTCTTCACGTTTCCTCAAAGTGCGGGTGAATTGTTGGCTCATTCACTGCTATTTCAACAAATGATAGGCTGTTTGGCTGCATAGTTGATTACCCTCACCATCGTTAAATTCGTGAAAACCGCAAATTCATGGCTTTCACGTAATGTACCATAACCAGTGGCCGCCAATGTAATAATAAATAATGGTTTTGTAATAATGAGGTCTGACAATGTCAACTTAGCAGGTGAAGCACTATAGCGTGGTCCTTGATACAATGAAGCAGGAAGTATTAACATCAAAGACATGCCCGTTTACAGTGCTAGTACTTCTCAGTACTTCTTTAACAATTAGGGGTCGGACGAATAGGGAAAAAACATATTCGAATAGTCGTCCAAATTTTTTCCATGTTTAGCCCCGACTCCCATCCCCCACCCCAAAAAAAATCCGCTTTCCATTAAATACCTAAGTTTTCTTTAGTCAATTGGCAATACAAGGCACTCGTAATATAACCGCGAGTTTAATTTAATCTAGTAGGCAAGACAACTTAGAAAGCTTACACAATCCCCAAAAAAATTATGAATTACCAACCAAAGTACGAAATGACCATAAGTCACCAAGGTCTTTTTCTGGCTTTCACGTATGATATTAATGTTAACGTCATCTATCAACTGGTTACCATGGCCCTGGTTGACTCCCCCAAAGGCATGTATTATTCCCACTACAGATTGGTTGGGGGGGGGGGAGAGGAAAGAATTCATAGTGCAGACTGACTGGGACTCTAGAATCCCACAGGAAAACTTAAAAACCAACTGAAAAATATTTTTAAAAAACGGAAAATTACACAGAATTTTTTTGGCGAATATTCGAATATTCGTCCGATCCCTATTAACAATCGAACACAACGGGATTACAACAAAGGTTTAGGACCGAGATGCGAAAGGAGTGATACCTGATCTCGCGCTTCTCTTGGATCTCACGCCTTCTCTGGATCGCATGCCTCCAACAATATCTCTGCTCGTATTTATGGATTGTTACTCGATTCCGAAGTGCCCCGTCGCCGTTCATACCGCGGAGACTCAACAACGAATTGCCCCTTCAGACAACAAGTAAAAGCTTTTCGTGTCCAGAGCATTTGTAGATCCTTCACCGTTCATGGAACGAAAACTCTACGACAAAGGGTCAAAGGGTTTTAGCGAGCGTTAACCGCACCCGGTCATCTGCACGACGAAGCCCTAAGGCCCTATGTCTGCAACACCCGGAATGGATTCTCAGGTCACCCACCCAAGTACCAATCGGACCCACTGTGTTTCCAGTACTGCAAGGCCGCAGACGAATACCCCTTCAACAAACAAGGAATAACAATACTGTCAACAATGACATCCATGTCGTATTGTCGAGCTTTCTGAGGTCCGCACGATTCGTTCTTTGTTGTGCACGTGATATCCAATTGTTGTCGACTGAGAGCGTGAAATTGTGTGATAAACAGGTTATCAGCTGCTTTCCAAAAGGATTTTTGAGCGAGCGTTCCTCCCGGCCTCGACATTGTTGTACCTCGGCGGGAAAGTGGCAGAAAACCTATACTCACCAGCATTGTTAGCATTTGTTTAATTTAAATCTACCTTGTGGCTGGCGTTTTCTGATTGGTATTGTTGCCTTTAACAATATTTAAAACAATGTAATACAATAAAACTGATCGTCGAGAACCCGTAACTCCGGAATGGCACAATCAATTGAAATTTCTATTTTCTATAAAGGGCACATCTGCGGAAGTGTTTCTTTCAAATGAGCTAAGATCCAACTTTCTAGGATAAATGGTTTAGTCTGTAGAGACCATTGTATAAACGTATCCTAAGCACAAGAACAAGTCCAAGCCAAAAATGAAAATCACAATTCCAGCTTTCCGATGTGACAAATCGGAAATAAATAAAAGTTGGTGCAAGTGTACACCAAGTCCAAAAAAGCTTATATGCTATTTACTTTGAGTGGGAAATATTAATAGACTGGGGAGAAATTAAGCACCATATTTGGAAGAGACAATAGCGCTTACGCCAACTTGAAGTTTGCTTTGAATCGAATTTTCGGCTGGATTTACTGTAGTCTTTCAACTAAGTCTTCCGCCTTCATCAGGCACTGGTTTCTTAGCACACTAACGTAACATCTCAAAAGTGCCTGATGAAGGCGGAAGACTTAGTTGAAAGACTAACAGTAAATCCAGCCGAAAATTTGATTCAAAGCAAACTTCAAGTTGGCGTAAGCGTTATTGTCTCTTCCAAATTCGTTAGTTAGCCAAGTAAAATGAGCCTGTCGGCATTCAGAATTCTCAAGTAAGCACCATATCTGACTGAAATTTGGCAGTCAGTTCACATTTGACTGGGAATCATGTCTTTTGCGGTGTTGACTATTGAAGAGGTGCTAAAAGTAAAGATTTAATCATTTGTGATGCTACTTTTATGATCGTTTGGAACACGCCACCTGTGAGCCAGAAAATCGTCCCCCGACGTTAGTAGTATTGTGAAAGCCAGTTACTTCCAGTGTAGGCCATGCACTGCGTAGGAAATGCATAACAATGCGTGGCAAACGTCAGATTTTCGTGAAACCCGTAGTTGACGTGCACATTTGAAAAGTGCCCTTAATTATTAGTCTGTAGCAGGGTTACTAAAACAACAGGCTACTGGGCACAAGTTCAGTTCGAAAAACAAACAAAAAACCCACGAAAAAACTACAAAATACAATATAAATATATCAGAAACAAAACCCTCAAGGGTGAAAGAACCCAACAAGTTTCAGCAATCAAAGTAGTGATATCAGAAGAAAAATAACGTGACCATGTACTGACCAAAAAGTGTTTCTCTTAAACAGAAGTGATATGACCCCAGCTAACAAACACAAGCTAATCCAACTTACTGTCACTTAAGACGTTAAATGAAAAACTGGACCAGTGCTACTGAGAATAACAATAGCCAGGTTTTTCATTTAACCTTTGATTACAATTATAGGTGGGAGTCTTTCAACCTTGTGGATTTTTTTAATGATTCAAATTTGGAATGGGGGCGGGGGGATATAGATTTAGTGCACACAATCGGAACTGCATTGTTTTTATTTTAAACTAACTGAAAATGGTATTGTCGTTTATATGCTGCTTTTCCTGTATAAAGTGTATATTAATATTAGTACATGCAATCAAATTGGAGGGTGCCACTCTTTCGCGCAGTACACGTTTAGTTAACGACGCGACATCTCGGTTAACTTTTTAACCTTTGTTGCAGCCAGATTGCAATAGTCAATGCAGAATATAATTTGACTTCATTAGTTACTTTTTGTTTTATCGACCCCTTGCATACCAGGAAGTTTTTCCTAGTGATGAAAAAAGAATCCAAAAGCTAGCTTTGTGGAGGTTATCTGGGAGGGGTTATGGGTTTGGGTCTCCTAGGCAAGATGATGGAAGGTTAAATCGCACAACTAATTTATGCACATTAAAAATTGTCCCTCAGCATACATTCGTGGTAATCATGGGGTTAATAGCAGTAGTAGTAGTGTGATAGCACATAAGTTCATGATAGCAGCAAAATATTGAAGTGCGATAGTATTGTCACTAGGGGTGGCACAATAATCGATAATTCGATAATATCGCGATAAAAATTTTCGTCTTTTCTCGTATCGCACTTTTTCTGATTTATCGAATTATCGTGCAAACCCCAAAGCTTAAATTGGCTTATCTCGGAAACCGTAATAGCTAGAAACAAGTGGTTTGAGGCATTGTGCGCGGAATTACAAGGGCTCTCCAACCAACTGTGCAATGCTGTTGCTAGCCACTTTAGGTGACTGGAGAGTTAGTGTGATGTAGTGTTAGGCGGTACCCGAAATTTTTGTGACGGTGCCGGTACCAGCCTAGGTACCGCGGTACTCGGTATTTAACGGTTCTTAAAATTTGGCGGCACTTCCGATAAAAACGGTTTTTTTTAAGTAGCCTAATCAAACTAATTAAGATTGGAAATTGAATCATCAATTTAATTTACGTAGCCTCTCCCCCCCCCCAAAAAAAAACACGCATAAAAAAGCAACACCAAGGGGGTGCTGGACTGTGAACTCCATTTTATTTTTCTGTTGGTTCCTAGCTGGTTGTAGCATCAAAGTTATACAAATTTGGCTCCACTTTTGTGCATTGTTTAGAATTCCAACTTTACCATTGTTGATCTTTAACTGATTATTACACTGCTTTGAGCCCTACAACAAAGGACTACTCTGAACTATTGTTATAATTTTAACGCCTTTTTTTCATATTAAAACAATACCGGTATTTTAACAATGCACGGTACTTGGTACCGTTGCATTTTTGGTACCGCGGTACACCGTGAGAACCGGTATACCGCCCAACACTAGTGTGATGCATACAATATTTAAGCATCAAGTAGCAGCACAATTGTTTCTACATGATGAAGAAGTAATGGATATTGGCAAGTGCATATTCATGTCTACTGGCCAAACTGCGAGTGCCACACAATTCACATTCGTGAAGGTTGCACTGTAGGCTTCAGCCAAGGTTTTTCTTCTAATTAACAAAATTAAAATGGTTATTCTAGCCTCAAAATTTGTCTTATCGATAATTAAAAAAAAATTTATCGGGATAAATAAATTTTGTATCGTACCATCCCTAATTATCACAAATATAAAAAAAAATTATTATTAACCCATTGCATACCAGAAGCTACGTTCTAGTGATAAACACGAAGAAGTAATTCAAAAGCAACAAGCAAGCTTTGTGAAGATCTCTGGGAACCCAAGTAAAACCAGGCTGAGTGGTAAAGGTCTCCCAAACAATATCGAAATTGAAACTGATCTAAATCTAACAAAAATAGTCCCTCCTTCGTCCTTGATATTTAAGGGGTTAATGGATGATAAACTAGCTACATTGTCGCCAAAATTATCAGTCAAATGGACATTGTAACAGACATACGTTGTCTGTAAATAATCAATCACAAGAGCAGATTCATATAAACAACTGGTAGTATTACTTTTTCCGACATCTTTATTCTTTATTCATGTTGCCAGATTATTAGCATTAATCCGTAATGATAGAGGTTTGCGAAGGCGATTGAATATCTTCCTACTTCATATGTATCTGTCCATGGCGGATTGACAGGGAATGCGACCGGGGTAGTCGCCTTCCCCAAAACCCGGGCGAAAATCTTTTTTATCTTCTCCTGTGGCCCATTTTAAACCTACCTTCGAATTTCTGCGTACTTCCAAAACCCAAAATTTCAAGAATATTTTCATCGAGATTTAGTAATTTAAACTCGAGATTATCATAAGTCTCAGCTCAATAACTTTTATTCTGTCTTGGACTCGCCTCATTGAGGTGAGACTGAGACTATTTTGAGATTAAATAGTGAACCCTCAACTTGTCTCGGTCGATAGATCTCTATAAATGAGTTACTCAACTGTACTGATGACAATGAGTTTTGAACACTTACAAGCCTTGATGCAGAGCTTTTTCATGGACGAACTCTTGTTACGATCTAGCATTGTTACGTGAGGAACTTGTTTCATTCGAACTATCCATCTATAGCTTAGAAAAGTGCTCCAACAATGCTGTGATGTTCTATTTCAAGAATGAAAAGATGTTTGCACAAACATTGCCATCTACCAGGAACGATTAATCCGTTTGCAGAATTCAGTACAACTGTACATTTGATGTGTTCAACATTCAATGTCCAATGCTGTACATTTTATCACAAAGTGAGAATCTTACGATGTGATAGGATTACTGGCCAATTCAACGGACTTCATTGCCGATTAATAATTACTAGGAAGTACCTGGCATGGTTTGTTATCGGTGATTTAGGTTATCATGTTGTGCAGTATAGTGTGCATATGTTGATCCAAGGATTTGGAACGTTCCAGGTTGCTTTTCCGGAATGAAAATCACGCATACCAAGACGTAGTGAGAATGTCTGTAACATCCGTGTCCACAATGAATATTACACATTCAGGACTTGTTAAGAATTTTCACAATGTACTTCTCGTGATTATCTCGTGGTACTAGGTTCTGGGAAATCTCGGTCTGCTTGAGTCATTAAATGCCGTCTACCGGACATTATCGTCTACCGCATACTTGTGTAATTTCCTATCATGTTATATAAATTTACTCCAAAACAAAACTGGTTACGGATTCCCACCAAGCTTTTCGGCCGTGTGAAGTCGTGATATCAGATGCCAAGCTATTTCGCCAAGCTAATCCCACTGAGTAATAGTTCGAAGGTTAAATGAAATATATGAAAACTTCTTACGGCGCAATTTTCACTTATTTCATTTAACGTTTGAAGTATTAGTCGTTGGGATTAGCTTGGCGAAAGAGCTTGGCGTTTGATATCACGACTTCACACCGTCAAAAAGCTTGTCGGGAATCCGTAACAAGTTTTGTTTTGGGTAAATATCAGAAATGTTTGGTCCAAATTGATGAAATCCATTTTTTTCGTAGCAATTATGAGATGGAAACACCAATCTAGTTATCTAGTCCATTTCTTGTTTTTTTGGCTTTCGTTAGATTTTGAGGAGACAGTCATCTTTTTTCTAGTAATAAGGATCATATCAAAAACCAGAACTGGTAAAAGGGGTCGCCAAGTTCCGAATGGTTCGGCCCTTCAAAGGAGTGATATCAACACACCAAAACATTCGCCAAGTTAATCGCACCGCTTAATAATTCGAAGGTTAAATGAAAACTTGAACATTGCTACCGAGAGTAGCAATGTTCTAGTTTTCATTTAACCTTCGAATTATTAAGCGGTGCGATTAACTTGGCGAATGTTTTGGTGTGTTGATATCACTCCTTTGAAGGGCCGAACCATTCGGAACTTGGCGACCCCTTTTACCAGTTCTGGTTTTTGATATGATATCACTCCTTTTTTTTTTAATTGTGTATTGACTCAACTCCACTACCGTGCAGATGAGTAATAAAGTGCAACGTCAACAAGAAATTTGTTTTCAACAATTTGCTACTACCTTTTGCCTATAGGCCGAGCCATTCTCAACTTAGTCACCTCTTTATTGGTTTTGGGGTTGTTTTTAATTTTGTTGTAATTTGTTGTATTTAGTTAGTTTTGGTGTGTTAATATCACTCTTTTGAAGGACCGAACCACTCTCAACTTGGTGGCCTCCTTACCAGTTTTTGGCTTTGTTTATGTTGCTTTGTTTTTACACTTAGTTTATTTTTCGTGGATTGGACGTGAATACAATTTCTTTGTAACGTTGTTTAGATTTACCGTGATACACTAGTGTGTGCCTAGGCACACGTTCTCATTGTTGGAACTTTGGCCGTCCAATGAGAGACGATGCCGACAATACTAACAATGGTTATAACAATATTTTCGTACTTATGCGCCCTCCCACGCCATCCCTGTTACTTCCCCAGGCTCCAAACCATAAAAGGTACGCAGTTCATATTGTACTGCACCCATTCGTCCAGTTTCATAGCTGGAAGCCTTCCCGTTATCTCGGAATCGATGAATAATCACCCTATGGGATTTAACGTGGGGATGAGCGGACTAGCTAGCTAGCTAGGTAGTAACACATTTTCAACGTTATTGAGGGGCAGATTTTGCATTGAAAGCAGCATAGCTAGCATTCAAACACGAGTTAATTTTTGTCAGGTGGGTTATTGGTCTCGATTTCAACATAATTTAAGCTTTTGTATCGAATTATTATTTTTCCCCAAGCACCTGAAATGTGCCCAACTATGCTTCAAGATATAAGACACTGACGCTATGGCGTCGCGCTACAATGGTTTACAACCTCAACAGTTGAATTGATGTGATGTTTGTTGTGATGTTTGTTGCCTAACTTGTTGTGACACACTAGCGTGTGTCTAGATTTCTTATTAGTACTGAAGGATCTCCTTGCAAACGCACCGATTTATATGTTCAGTTTGGCATGTTGCATAATAACAATGTTTAAAACAATTTAAAACCAATCAATTTGGACGTTTGGAGCTCCCTAACCCCTGAACCACTTGACCAATTAGAAAGGTCCATATGAAAAGGGCACATCTCCAGAGCAATTCCTGTAAAATGAGCTAAGAACCAGCTTTATTCACCGCATGGAAGAATTTATTTTCGTGATGCAAAAAAACGTTACCAGTAGTAGCTAGTAGTTAGTAGTAGTAATTAGAGGCAAAGACGTTATTCACGTCGTATTTTCAACACGAAAATGTTAAGCTGTGTCACAAACAGTGACTTTTATGTTGTCAGGCGACAACAGATGGCAGAAAGCAGCCTAATTGCCTTTGCTGTAAAGACACAACGTGTCTACTGGTCGCCATGCTTATATATATTTTATCTGGATATTATCGTTTTATCTTGGCAGGCGACACACTAGCGTGTGTCTTGATTTAAATGGGATACGGTTACAGGCTAGGTTTGTAAAGGTTAGGCTATGGAAGGAAAAAACCTAACCTTCTCTATTTAATCTAACCTAGTTAACCCTAACTTTTTTAACCTAACCTATTTATGTGTATCATAAAACGTTTTAATAATATACGCATGCTATAGTAGTGCCTCGAAGTATGGCGACTAGGATATTTTCTGAAAAATAGTGGTCGGTATTTTGACGCATCCCACGCAATATTAGACTTCGCGTTGGAACTGCATTGGAACGTAAACGTTTCACGTTCTGCTGTATTTTGGTGATTCACCCAACAAGAGCACTCTCTGCACATCGCCCAAGTGCTCTCCTCATTGGATTAATGTGTGCACAAATCAAAATCCGGAGTTGGATTTTTTGCCCCGACTCACCGTCTGTACTTTTGACACTGATATACCATTTTATATGAGAAGGAGCTGTAACTTTTAAAGTATAAATGATCATCTCTCATTTGCCCGTTTGTATTACGACAAATCCTACCATAGTTTGCTGCGGCTTTTTATTTCTGTTGGCCTTTCATTACATAAATTGTTGCGATTGAGTGTTTTTTTGTTCAACACTTGACGTGTAATGACAATAGATTACTGTTGTCACGGTTAATAGATCCTAATTCTGTTGCCGCTTATCTGTGCTCTTGTACTGCTATCAAAGTAATTTGTTGTTAGAGCTGTGATTAGTCCACAGGTTGATTATGTAAGTAACTAAGTACACATGAGTAGAACATTGGCAATCCGTAAAGCCAGTACATTCCTTGAATGTTGAAGCGTCGAGATGGGTAAAAAAGGAGACTTCCCGTTACGAAATTATTCTTCGGACAACCTCGTTGGGCAAGATGGGCAAGATTCTTCATCCATTAGCGAGGACCCTGGTCCCGCACCTGTAGTAAGTAAATAAATTTGGGAGAAACAAATTTCGTTAAGCTTTATTGTAGGGATATTTTAATTTTTTTATTTAATTTTTTTTAATATGACATTCTCTTTTTGGAAGTTCAGTTGATAATGTTAATTGCTTAGTAATGTTACTAACTGTAAACATTACAGTGAAACCTCTCTATAACAATAGTTCATGAGTTTTGTAAAATAGAATATTATATCAGGGTTATCGTTATTGGCCTAAACAATCACTTTAGCAAGCATTGCTGCTTGAGCAGCATAAAAATAGCATTGCTATAATAGATTTATTGTTATAAGTTATGAAGTGGTTTTACTGTAGTACTAGTGGAGTCGCTCGCTTCGCTCGCACATTTCGCTGCGGTCGAGGAGATTTCTTGTTGCAACTGTTATGCTGCTGTTAGACACCCCCAACAAAAATTATGACACAAATGTTCAAAGAATTGATCCGAATAAAGTATGCGTTTTTCCTAATACTACAGTTCATAAACAAACGATAACCAAACTAAAAATAACGTAAAAAATGTGAATGGGGCAGTAAGGTTTCAGATGGAGTAAACACTACAGCACATATTGGTATGTAAAACAAGAAGCTTATAAATACAAACACATCCATACGACGTAGCAGTATTTAAGTCGTAACTCTTACTTTGTATTCCACCACGTGTCATAAGGTCGCCTGGGAAAGAAGCTGTGGATTTTGCTTCCTGATCAAGGGTTGTGTCGTTCACGAGAACTGGCTTGGAACCGGAGGCAAGACACGCAAGTTCTACTCCAGTCGGCCTTGGCTTTAGAAACAAAGCTTATTCTGCATTTCAAAGTCTATTAAACGCTTTGTGAAGTAATACGATCTTGAATGAATGCTAGGCCAATACGCAATTTACTATTTTCTTACTTTGCGTTACTGCTAAACGAGTATTTCGTTGTGCCGGATTAGTCAGTATTGACTAAACAGACAACAGATAACAAGACAATGTTGCGAAATATTCAATTCGTGTTTAGCAATTGTTACTGAAGAAGGCAACAAGTTACAGACTTGCTCCTCTTTTACTGTTGCCTGCAGTCCATTGTTGATGGACGTTCCTGAAAACTTCGGAAAAAAACTTTGGTCCACGAGAATGGATTTTGGTCAACACTGTCTGACCTTATGTATTGTTGCGGGGTTTTGTTTTCCGCTTATTTGGAGGTTATAAATGCAGTTTCGGACATTAAGAATAGGCCTAACAACGTACGGGTTGTCTTACCATTTTACCGACACATTTCTCATATTTGTACTTCCAGAGGAGAAGACGAACAAACAACTGTCCAACCAACCAAGCTGCCACAAATTGCATCTTTTTAATGATGAGGACTAGCGGAGGGCAGGGGTATGATGGGAGGAAAGGCGGAGGGGAGAGAGAGGATGGGAGGAAAAGGGGACGAGATGGAGAAAGATGAGACGGATATGATGGGAGGAAAAGGGGAGTATTGTAGGAAAAATATTGCCTGTCGAACGTTCAGGCAACACCGAATGAAAAATGGTTAACAACCACCGGCGAAACAGGGTACGACTGCTAGTCTTACATTATAAGGCAAGATTCACCGTAAGACATGGACAAGAACCGCAACAAATAAACAATTAAACGATGAAAACGGGCGAGCGTGTTAATTCTTTTGGCCATTGGCACTTTGTTGTCTCGACAAACAATTTGCACTGCGCAGTCGTCTCAGCGGCTCTAAAATGATGTCATTGGACAGGTTTTTTTTCCCCCACGACATGGTTCGCTCAAGCCAAAGTGACCTGGGTGGATGAGAGGTGATGGGAAGGAGGGTGGGGGGACGGAGATTGTGCGTCTGTCACTAAGCATTTGATTATGCAGTAACTGCACTAAATAGTAATTCTGTGTGGTTCTGTGGGATGAAGACCAAATCAATTTTCGCCAGTTGTCGCAAAAGGTGGAGGGGGAGGGGCAGTATTTAATGCAACTATCCTTCCAAATTCAACTACGTGTAGCAAAGGGGAGGAAGGAGAGGGATGGGTAGAAGGATGAAGGGAGGGAGAGGTTGGTAGAAAAGAAGGGGAGAGGAAGGGGAGGATTTGAGAAAGGGAGAGCATTACAGGAAGAAATAACACCCATCACCAGTGAACAGGTAGAATTACCTTCCAAACAAACACCGGATGAACACCGCAAAACAAATCTCTGCGCAAAGCAAAACCCCGGGAGGCGGGAGAAGCAGGGTATGACTGCTAGTTAATCCACCCAAAACCAAAACTGGTATAAGAGAAGCCGCCGAGTTTCCAAAAAGGGTCGGGCTTTGAAAGTATAGTGATCATTCAACCAGGGCAAGGTCACCCTAGTTAGCCAAGGTTAATCCTATTTATGATCTTACCGACTAATAGTTTCATAGTTAAATGAAAACTAGAATATTGCTACTGGCGGTAACAATCTTCAAGTTTTCATTTAACCGCATTTAACATCTAAAGTATTATTCAGTGCGATTAACTTGGCTAATAGGATTAACCTTGGCGGCCTTTCCCTGGTTAATGTTAATCTACACAATGAAGCTGGAATTGCTCACTCAATCACAATTAATCTCATCTTCTTGGCTGATCATGTTCTTAGAAGTGGCACACTGGCTTGTGTCTAGATTAGCCAGCAAACATGGCGTAATACCAAGACATCCTATTTTAAAATATATTCTTTTTTTATCGTACTTGATTGGATCCTGTGCTCACGATCTGCATTTTGTTTCCAGCTCTTATCGCAACGAAGGACTCCCAGTTACAATACTGGCAGTATCTTAGTGAGATAGCTACTTTTGTGAGCCGCCTCTTTGCAACAACTATGTATTCTGACAATTAAGTAATTAAACGTTGCACGTATAACGCTTAAGCATGTTATAGTAGACTGTTGGATGACAATACAAACAATGGTTACAACAATAATTTAGGTTTTACGCGCCACTTTAGGGCCACGTGCTTCTAGCTGCAACCCCCATTTTAGAAAAAGTCTCTTCCCCACATGACGCCATACCTGTCTGCTGAAATTTAGATTTGGCAACTTTTCTTAGTGAGCCTGATAGGAGTCTTTAAACCCTATGAGAATTAACATGGGAGCCTGCGGATTGACTAGTTACCAGTAACACAAATCAAATTTATTGAGGTCACTTTTTCCCCCATATAAAGAACACGTTCCCACACTTCAATGTTGAGGTTTTCTTCGTTACTGGACCCAAGAGTTCCGATTCAAACGAATTGCAAAGATTTCTACCGCATGGGGATATACACCAGTATGCTGAAATGATGTATAAGCTTGTTACAATTAAAAGACATCTACATTTACATCTACATATTTTATTTTAAATTTTTTAAATTTTTTGGCCTTCCTGAAAAAAGGGAAACTGATCTGAAACCGACTTGAGTTTTTGTAAAAAAAAAAAAAAAAAAAAAAAAAAGAACCAATACTTTACAACTTAAAATATTGCTCTGGTAAATGTATATTAGGGTTAGAACAGGCTTTCCAGTTGGCTACTACCAGGTTCAGATGTTTATAGTAAGGCTTTTTTCAAGCGTATGTTCAGTTGGTAAATCCTATGTTGTGTTGGTAAAGCTGCTGTTTCATTTCCTCATTTTTGGGGTTGAGGGAAATTTTCTGGAAAGATTTAAGTACTAAAACCCCAAAATTATCGCTTTCCTAAAAACACGAGTGACGAGTGCATTCGGTGTGAGAAGTTTTTTTGTTTTTTTCCGCAAAACAAAGTAATTTTAATATACAGTTTCGATTTAGATTTACGATTTCGGTTTTCAAGTAATTTCAATACGAAAATAATGTTACACTGCGTACGACGTTTTTCTCTATTTAGCATGAGCGATAATCGACCCCGCCCCCCCATTGCCTTTTGTCATCCTACCTGTAATTTCGTTTGCTTCAACACTGGTATTTCTTATTAAGCAGGCCTAAACCTCACTTTTATGCCGCTCATAAATGACACTCCGACGATTCACGAAGGTAATGTCGTTGCCCTAATATGGGCAATCGAGAATGAAAGCAAACCACATCCGGTGAATGAAATATACTGTGTAGGTCTGTGGTTTGTGTGTCGGTGACCATTCAGTGATGAGGAAAGCTCGGATTTAACTAATTTATTGAGTATACAAAGTGTGGTCTTTTCAGTGCAAGTCGAGCACGGTACTCGTTTCGCGGAAAGAAAACAAATTCATGCTGAACGACGCGTCTTGGCAAGCTAAAAGTTTGTTTGAGCGGACTTAAGGGGAGTGTGTCCACTTTGAGCGTATTTTTTTTATTTTTTTATTTGAATTACTATTTTTTTT
The DNA here is from genome assembly GCA_023313725.1 of Lithobius niger. NCBI lineage: Eukaryota > Metazoa > Arthropoda > Chilopoda > Lithobiomorpha > Lithobiidae > Lithobius > Lithobius niger. The sequence continues at coordinate 10,097 of JAHWFP010183428.1, read as the reverse complement.
AAAGTTTTTAATTGTCGTTTGTAGTGATTTTGCGGCCAGGTTTGTGGAGTTATGATTTGTATGATTGGTTTGGAGCATTGGGGTGGTCTGATTTTAGTTTCTTGGCTTAGAAAGGGCCAAGTTTTCTTTTTTGCCCCTGAACTATCCTGCCTAGGAGGCCATTATTTTGTCTGATGAATTTTTTGTAGGGTTGTAATTTACTTCATCGTACTTGACGGGATTTTCTAATTCTAGTAGGATTGCTTTTTCAATATCTTTTGTCCGAATTGTAGCAAATCCTAAGGACTTTAGCATGAGAGTAGATCTATGTAGAAAAGGCTAACCAAAACGTTATCAGTGTACGTCACAGTCAGTATACGCTCATGTAGGAATGACTGATTCTGTTGGATATTTTTTCATTTCGTTTTGTCAATATCTTGCGCAGACCACCAAATGGTCAGGAACAACTTTTAGTGAAAGGCACAAGCCTTTTTTGCCACCATTTTTTTTTTGCTTTTAGACAGGCTTTGACTGCCGCACCAACAGATGTCGGCGCAAAAAGCCCATTTTCCCTTCTTTTTTTTTTTTTTATAAAAAGGGCATTTTTCGAAAAGGGCAGGGCCAGTGCAACCCTTCCCCCACCCCTCCCCCACGTGCAGGCCACTACGTTTTGTTATTTCAAGCCTTGACTCTACTTGGGGTGGAGATTTTGGATTATATTTTACTTAATATAACCTAAAATTAGATACCTAATTAGCTGAGTGAGTGAAGTAAGCAAGGTAAAATACTCTACTGAATTTGGATTTTGTGTATCAGTCTGTTTGCATTCGTTCTCAATTTTGTTCTTTTTTGGTTGAAATTCATGACAAAGGAGCTTTGGTACATGGAAATTCCCGGCGATGGTAAGGGAGCCCGATCTATAACGCTAGTAGTCCCGAGCACTAGATAACAATGCAATGCCGTCTGCGGTAATATACCATACTGAAAGCTCATTTAGCATAAAGAATGCAAAAAATAAATACAAATAGTAAAAGTAAAAAAAAAAAAAACCCACTATTACCGCCAGTTTCACAAGTTTTGAAACAACGCTCTTTCTTTTTTATCATTTCTAAAGCAAATCTTGTACCTGGTGGCAAGTGGTAAATTTTTTCACTTGCTTCTGTGTTAAATTTGTTGTCTTTCTTCGGTGTTCACATGCATTGCTTGCATACAGGGTTTGTGTGGGACCTGGAAAGCTGGAAAAGTCAGGGAAAATCTAAACTAAGCAAGTCAGGGAAAGGTCATGGAATGATTTAAGAATGGTAGGTACTATATTAAGTTTAGTAGTTGAAATGACGCCAAAGGTCAGGGAAATGTGCAAAATCTGGTCAGGGAAAACCTGGAAAAGTCAGGGAAATTCAAACCAAAAGTTTTGTACGAACCCTGTTATAGCATGCCTCACTGTGCCAAGTACTAGTGATCTTCAGTACTAACTTATATGCCTGTTTAGAAATGCGTTAACATAAGGTGAGGGATAATAAATGCATTCCATTCCATTCTGAAAAGAATGGAAAATAGTTTTTTGATGGTGTGTGATAATACTGAATATTAAGCCTTTTTCTGAATTTCGTTGACAGTTGACCCGATTTATTTTATCTTCAATTTCTCTGTACTGTAAATATTTACTGTTGCAGGTTTTTAGTTTTAAGTGGTTTCTTTCTTTTTCTTTAAAGAATGTGGGCCGGTTTCTAATCTTGTGATAATGAACAATAAGTTTGTAGTATCGTCATTCTTAAAGTGTAAACATTGCACGGCTTATTTGCTGAAGTAAGTACCCTGTTATCACCATCAAGGACAATCTTGAAGTTTACATTGCAATCTGACATTGTCATAATTGATGAGATGTTGTTCTGCATTTACTTGATGCCTGGAACTGGAACGGATGCTGGGTGCGAACTGCTACGAAGCTTATATGGAAAGCAGGGATA
>JAHWFP010183427.1:79641-107110 GCA_023313725.1 Lithobius niger | reverse complement strand
GGCTGCTTTGAACGTATACAACTTCCCAACTCCCTCTCTTTGACCCTAATACCCTATGACGTATACGACCTCTTGGGTCGCTAGTTTGTTCTGCCCGCATTCTGGTGCAGCATATTGTGATGTAATCAAGAATTAAACAACGACCATAGGATTCTGGCTTGTAATGAGTGGCTACCATCTTTTAGCAGAATAAAGGCAATACCTACATAAAGCCTAGGAACATAAGAAAGTTTGTCCCATCCAAGAAGTTAAAATTGGTGGCTCTTTTTGCTTAGAGTCATTGATAGGATGAAGGACTTCACGGTTGGCGAAAGTTTTTGCCCCCCTTTTTTGTAAGATTATAATATCCATCTGATATCCATTTTGGTTGTCTTTGTCCAGAATAATTAGTTTCTCAGCGACACAAACTCGTTGTTTGGAACAATGGCCTAAACTCCGAACAATGGTCCTGAGCAAAATCTTGAATAAGAGCCCGAGTGCAATGAATGAAAGAGATCAGTAAATGTTGTTTGCATTGGCTTCTTCATAATACGTACAACTAAACCGATGTCTGTTGTTAAAAGTGTTACTAATATCAAACAAGGGAAGAGAGACGTCACTCTTCAGTTCCTCTTTGAACTGCAAAAATAAATGGGATCATTATGAAGCGTCAGTTTCAGGCACTTTCACTTCGTATTCACTCATGTAAAAAATACTTCGTCAGTATACACCCTATAATAATCCATTATAACTTTAAAAAACAGTGCATACCTGGTCCAGGGCATTGAGCACCACATCAAGAAGAAACATGGGCACAGTATTACATGCTCCAAGTCCTTCGATTTGGAGTAATGGATCCTTATGACAAACATTATTATCACCCCTTACCACTTCTCATCTTATCAGGTAATTCCATAAAGGGAATTAATAGCGCTAGAGATATAGTAGGTAAAGTGTGTGCAAGTCACACAAAACAGGCCCGGCATTGCGATGATCACATTGATTATTAAGGTTCGCTACTAGTTTGAGTGCAAAGCCTTTCTTTATGATAAATCTCGGAGTGATATAGAGGCTGAACTTGTCATTTTTTATTGACTTCCACGACCTCTGCATTGGCGTCTATCCTTTCTGGCATGTCTGCTTCCTTTTCGCCATATCAAAGGCTAGGCCAAACTCTCGGTATTTATAAATGTCCAAGCCTTTTATCCATGTTGCAATAATCAAAGCTTCAACAAGTAAGTGATCTTATCAGACGTATTGTAAACTTTAGCCTTTTTGGCAAGTTTCTAGCGAAGTAAAATGTATGTATATATATTATATTAATGTGCAAAGTCGTTTATATTAAATTGTGTCCCGGTGTGCCTAACCAAAGACAGAAAATGTGTGCAGCCTTGAACGAAGACAAACTATCCATACTTGAGAACAGTTTCTTCTCACGTATGAAGTATGAAGAAACTACTAACAAAGTTCACTTTGTAGAACTTTTGCATTTGTTGCTTAATCACATAAGGCGTATGCTATCCAGGAAGATATTATGGACACACATTTTCCTTGTATATCCATATTTATGACACAGCACATAAACATAAAAAAATCCCGGAGGCAAGGTTTTACTAGAAAGTTTATTGAAATAATCCAGCAAGTTACAACTTACACTGGTATATCTCCAGACCCTTGTAAACACTTACACCTATTGCTTCTGAGGTGCTCTGCTGTGTCCACATTTCTAGCCGATGTGGTGCTCAATGCCCCGGACCAGTTACTTACTGCTTATTTTGAAAGTGATTGTGAAGCTTATGTGATTGTATCACATAAGCTTATGTTAGTGATACAAAGTTTAGGTACCTGAAATTTGGAAGTTTCTTCCATATTTCGTGGGAGTTCAAAGTGGAACTGATGAGTGGAGACGCTTTTAACCATCTTGTTATTTGCATCACTGTTAATAACAAGCAGTTTAGTCATACGAATTACCAAAAGATGACATATCCAACTATAACTCTTGCCAATTCGTTCAGTGCACAAATGCTCTACATTAATTTTGATTTTGTTGGGAGAAATTGTTTTTTTAGACCACTTTTCCAAACATAAGGAAAGCGAATTGTGGACAAATACATCCAAAATGGATTACTACAAAATAACGACAAATAATAACTGGGGATAAGTTAGCTAGCCACAATGTGCTACATCCTATCACTGACACTAAAGGGGAAGCATCTAGTATAAGTGCACGACTTAGTGATACTCTCTTACCATTTTTCTTTGGAGAGAAATAATCATACTCCGTTGTACTTTCGACATGATTGTAAGCACTAGTGATTCGAAGCTTGTACGAAATTCCAGGTGTCAGCTGCTGAAATAGAATACTTCTTTGCTCCGGTATGACATCATCATACAACAATGTCCATTGAGTTGCGGTTGATTCTCTGTATTCTGCCTTGTACTTAGTAAAGCATTTACTGAATGTCTCTAGATGAACTTCTGCGTAATTATCACCTTCTGTAATTGCCTCCTTCTTGCTAGGGCTTTTTGGTGCTGAAAATCCAAAAATATTAATACTAAAAAAAAAATAACTCAAGAAAAACCGTCCGTTTTGTACAATATACTTAAGGTGGAATATCATAGCCAAAATTGGTAAACAAAATTAAGACACTCATGATTTCATCCACCATGATCAACGACAATATCTTCGTCCGTCCTATCCACGTAAAATGTATATGACTTTGGCGGCCACTACAGCTTTGCGCATATAAAAATATGCATGAATGTTACGACCAGTATTTTCAGGCATCTACATACAATATTAAACACCCACTTAATCAATCATTTTCACCAGGGTCACACTGTATTCATTGCATTCTTTGCACCAATACATCTTACAGGGTTAATCAGTATTGTCTTAGCTACTAACAAGAAGGCTGCATTGTAAATTAGGTCATGATTGTTTCTTGTCCTAACAGAAAAGTAGTAATCTAAAATGTTGCTAACATGAGACGATTAGATTGACGATAATGGCAGGATTGATGCTATTTCATGAACGATATTGTTGTCCACATTGATGTTTTTACGTTATCGATTTTGATGCAATTTTAATTACGAATGCTACTACCGATGTTGGTACTGTTTTCGTTGTTATTACTGTTGCCAATATTGATGTCGTCAGTTCAACAATAAAACTTTGTGATATTTTTGGGTAATCAACTTTTCATTACTAATAATGGCGTGATCATTATTGTTACTGTTACGGCGTGTTCCGCATCCATCTACAAAGATTTGGCGCTGGGGCACCGTATGGATACTGATAATGTTACCGATTGCCAGGTTGCTTTCATTACCGATATTGTAGTTAATCATGATTCGGTTTGTTAATGGCACTAAATTTGACGTGTTGTTACCAATACAATTGCAGATGTTTATAGCTTTCCTTAATGAAACTGTTGCCGATATTGAGGATCTTCTTAACAGCACTACTACTACCGATATTGATACCGTTTGTCTTATTGATACTGTTACCGAAATTGATTTTGTTTTCATTTCCAATATTACTGCGAATTACGTCCCTAATTCTTTTTTCGATATTGTTGGTGTATGAAACTGATACTACTGTTTTTAATGCTTTTTATTTCCGATGCTGGTAACGATATTTATGATTTTCTTTATGGAAACTGTCTTTAATATTCATGATGGTTTTGGAACCGATATATTGGCATTATTGATCGCTTTTGTACCGACACTTTTGTCGAATTGGAGTGTTTTGTACCAATACTGTCACCAATATTTGTATTTTTGGTTGCCGGTACTGTTGCCGATATTATTACCGAGACATCGCTGATGTTGTAGCCAATAATTGTGACCGGTATAATTGTCGTGCTGCTATTGTCATTAATGCTTTTCATTATTAATACAGTTAACAATACAGATACCTTTTCGTTTCCGATACATTTGGCAATATTGATAATTTTGTTACCGATGTGCTGCTGATATAGCTGCTTCATTGTTACATACTGTTGAGATATTCAGAATACAATTTCACGGTTTCAATACCAGATGAGACATCTACGTGTGACGACGAAAAGTACGTGCCAGTAAGGATACGGTATCTACCACCCGTAGGCAGTCGGTGACTTCCCCCTTCCAGAATTAACCTCAACATTCTGGACTCTGGTATCTATGGAAGAAGAAGACAAATTTCTCCTAGCAACGGGGGCCTATAAAGTAAGAAGGTCGACACTCGCGACTTCACTTCTTCGTTCGCTGCCTTCCGAGAAGGAGTGCCCTTTTATTCTTAGTTACATTTAGTTATACAAAATTCGAAATACAAAATAATCTAGTTCGAATTTTCTTTAACTAAAATGTAACTATGTTTTAAAGGGAAATAAATTTCCTAAGTTTTTTTACTTTACAGTTATTCCCAACGATGCCCTTTTTAATTTTTTAATCCTCTGACAATTGGTAACAGCACGATGAAATTATTTCCGTTCATATTTCTTCGAATTTTTATCAGTCGTTAAAAACTCGAAATTTGCAAAATGTTTGATGCAGTTGTGTAAAAGCATTTTCGCCACTAGATGCAACGTATCAAGATGGATAACCGCAGTCAGCTACAGCAAATGATTAATTTTAGAAAATTCGCAGATTGCTCAGTCAGGTTAAAATGTGGAAATTTTATTTAAGAAGTCTAGCTGAATATTACATAACAGCGTTTCAATTGTAGCGTTTCAATGACTGCAGCACAGAGGAGCCTACTCCTTTATAAAAAGAGCCAAGGCAGTTACCGATATCGACGACCACTGAAAAATGTCAATAATCGTGGTAGAAATTTTGTAAAAAGTAAGATGAACTAGAGTTGTACAACGTTTGCTAAGTTTGAAGAAGTGAAAGATCAGACAATAGTTGGATCTCAAAGAAGTTATAATTATAGATTCCAGGTCAGTCCACTGTTATATCTCAAGTAAAAATTGGTTTAAAGAAATACATGAAGTAAACAACCGAATCTATTATGTGTACAAACGAAAATAACACAATCCAATCGAACTGACCTTCTCTGTATGCTTTTAAAATTTTACATGGTTTTGTATCTTTTGTTTTGCCATTCTTCGATGCTCGTGTACGAGTGAAACTAGAGGTCACTAATGGAAACTTTAGGTCCCCCAGTCCCGACTAAATTACCGTTTTTTTTGGAATTCATTTCTTTCACCAACTTTCTGAAAATGAGGCATAAGCCGACCTACTACTGTTTTTGAGACTGATATTAATGGCTACCGGCCCTTCCATTTTTCACACCATCATCTGTGGAAAACTCTCTTACTATTACTGTTTAGTGATTAGATATGTGATAATTATATTCAAATACTCAATGTGTGTAACATTTTTACTAACTTCTATAGATCTATGATAAGATCGTATGTGACATTAAAATACCAAAAAAGACTTGCACACTCTTTTTATCTTCCATAATAAAAGAACGATCTCATTTTTGTTTTCCGCAAATTGTCAGTTTATAAATAGAAGTTTGAACCGTTCAGGGTTTTGTATGTTTCCTACTATGAATGAACTTATTGTTTCAAAAGGCTGGGTGTGTGACATTTGGTTTAACCGAACTCAAGATACGGACTGAAGCAATAAGACGAATTATTCAATTGAAAAAGTTTGAATTACTGTAACACCTCTGGTACCTATGAAACAAGACTGCTTATCGTTTGTGTGGAGGATTTCTTTTCCTCGAAAAGAAGTAGTACTTCATGAATGTGAACATGTCGGGGTTGGTACCCTAAACTCAACCACATGGGGAAAGCAGTCATTCTCGTCTCCAAAAGGTTCTCTTTCGTACAAGTGCTGAATATCTTTGTGGAAAACACATGACGGAACTGTTCCTTTGCTCCTTTTCTCGTCACTTACTTCAATATTACATTTCGTGCGCAAATCAAGACAGCTGCCGTGACAGGAACACATCAACCTTTGTGATGCCATTTTCCATTGTGAACTTGTTATTTTTATGTTTTAGGAACAATTGATTAGCTAAAACATATACTGTATTAGTTTTACAGGATCTTCATGAAACTTCAAGCGGCATGTGCTATTTGGCTTGTTCAACCAGAAAGATATCCTGTATTTTACTAGTTGAAACAGCCAAATAGCACATGAGGCTTGAAGTTTCATGACGATTAGGACGAAAATTGGGAAGACTGTCTATACAAACGACTTTGTCCGACCGTGCGTCCGTCGTCTTTTTCGACAGTAGTCAAGTGAAATTTAAAACACGCGGCAAATTAAAACATCGTTGTTTCTTTATAGCTAAGAGGCTTTCGAGCCTATCACCATTTGAAATAAAAAGTAATGACATTTGATCGTCGCATTTAAATATGCCACGTATCGCATTTAAAATTATCAATTATTAATGTGCCTGCGTCAAACAGTTTAAAGTTTCGGCAACATGAAGTCTCGACACCGTGTTGCATGAATGAATTGGCCAACCCTCGAACCCTATGCATCGTTAGCTGCTACTTACGAAATTAAAACGGCAGGTAAAAATTAGGTAAAAAAACTGAAAATTATGCCTAAAATCAAAAACTAGGCCTATGGCCTACGTTAGTTTTGATGGTTACAACCTTTAGATTATTTAACAGAAATCGCTGTTGCATTGTGTTATAGAGGTGTGCGCCTCAACAGTGGCGGAAGTGCACAGAAGACCAGTTGCAACTAGGTAGTTGCTGTCCTTTCTTGCATGGACCTATGTTCGTTTTGGTAGGAAAATGGTGTTCCTTAGAAAATACCAGACATTTTAAAATTGCATCCAATTAAATATTGCGGTTGAATTAGATTATTTTAGTTCCATGTGATACGATTTTTAATTTTTTGGAATGGAACGCCTGTTCTAGAATATTGGTTGGCTTATTATCATTGCCCAGAAAACTTGGAAAATTAAAAAAGTTCCGTTATCAACGAGATGGCCACGACATTTCTGTTTGCTATTTACAATGCCACAGTCGATTTCCTGAGCCTACTGACCTGAGGAACACATACATGCTTATTGAAACCCCAAATAAATCAAGCTTGGGAGTTTAGAGATGACTAAAAATGGCCAACAACTAGTCAGTAACAAAATCTATGTTTTAGCTCTGATGTTTAAAAGCTTTTGAAAATAGGAACCGACATGCCGTTCTAGGAACAATTTTAATAGTTCCTTGCTTTCTTAACTAGATTGCACACGGTTTCTTCACGAAACTGGGCTACCTTGCTATCCCGACGCTAGCCCATAAATAAAATTGTGAATTCTTACCTTTTTCACCGCAAAATGTTGTAAACGTGTATTTTCGTCTGCTGTGTCTACCGTATTCCATACTGCAGTCAGCACCAAAACACACGAACAGCGTGTATTCAGTAAGCTGAATCAAATCTGGCAACGTCACCGTCGTGGCTGATGCGTCGACGGTTGAAATGCCAGAGAAATCATAAATGTGGAATTTGAATGAGGAGAATGGGCAATTCGTTTTGACTGTATCAAACTTTAGGGATACTGAATCACCCCCTACTTCTAAGAATTCTTCACTAGCTGGAAATTCTGAAATTAGGAAACGTATAACATTGGATATTAGACTATGTTAATACAAAAAATGGAATAGCATGATGGTCGCCGTGGATTAAACCTAAAACGTGTGGATTGCATACATTTTCAATTATTGAGGTAGCCTATCTTCTTTTTAGGGTTATGAGTTATTTATATTTTATTTGGTTTTATTTTATTTTATTTTATAATTTTGATGGACCGACGTGACAAAACCAAAAATACGAGTGACCACGAAATTTTACTCGTCCCACAGAGTGGTATGTCAAAATGCAATACGACTACAAGACTAGGCAGGTTACAACCCATTTTGGAGAGGAGAAACATAAACATGCTGGGCATTAATGACGCCATCGCGAAGGGGCGAACGGAATGCGATGGCATTTTGATGGCTGGGCAAGTGGAGCGGTGTTCACTGTAAACAGAATCGTTTTCTCATACAGTCGTATGACCTAAAATCCCCTAAGCCTGCTTATTTGTGCAATTATGTTCATGGAAATAAAGTTTTTGCTTCCTGGTCTCAACAAGTTTTTGAGTTTGGAAGCAAGAGGTATAAAAATACTCATCAGCCAATATGTATTAGGTTCTCCACACACAACACGCCAGGCAAAGAGAAGACCCTAGGTAATTCGAGGTAATTCGCTTTGTCTTGGAAGCATAAGTACCACCGTACCATGACTAATATTACCAAGTTTGCAAACATCCAAAGCTGGGCAAATACACAAGAAATCCTGAAATTTCTGCATCAATAGGATGTGACATCACATATATTGTTGGCAACAGTGATCGAATAGACGAATTTCGCCCACCGTTTTTAACTCTAACACCCGCGTCAGGGATAATCCTCCATGCAATACTATTTGCAGTACTGTTCCCTAAAAGTTGTTTATCTACGTTTATGACCTTGGTAAGACATAGACGTAGAGCAAAACAACTTTTGGGGAACAGTACTGCGAACAGTACTGCAAGGAGCTTACAGATAAATATAGCTCATGTTCAAGGCAAGAAAAAAATAAACAATTTAAAATTGTGCAAAGGTGCAACAGCGTCGATGTTTCCAAGCAAAATTGTCCATATCAAGAAGAATAAATGCTAAATATAATTGTAAAAGAGAGTGAGAGTTGACCTATTTGTCCTGAATGCACAAGAACAAGTTAAGACAATTGAGTATAGTGTCTGGGTATTATAAACTTTCCCGTGCTGACAGTTGTATCGATGGTACACCAGAGGAAAATGAATAATACCCATCTCCACTCAGTTGACTTCTCTTGTTCTTGTGCATTCGGCATAAAGAGGTCATCTCTTTACGTTCTTTTAAATATAATGTAGCTTTTGTTTTTCTAAACTTTGACAGTTTAGTCTCTACATATCGGCAATCTTTTACTTTTATGCAATTTTAATGGCTTTATTGAGGTGGTACTTTTATATATCCTGCTATCTAACTATACTATAGTTTTCAAAGCCTGATGCATCGGCTTTCCCAAACGTGAATTACAGTTAAACTAGCAGCAGCAATAGATATATTTCTTTCAGTTTGATGACCGTTTTTTGCAACAAAGTCGCATTTTGTCCGAGGTCGAACCCCGAGGACAACAATGCAACAGTCTTACTGAATTATTACAGAAAACTGTCGTTTACTAATTTGGACTTTAAGTCCATTGTTGGTAGAACGTGAGCACATTGTTGCTTAGTTACGAACTGCTCGTCGGGCTAATGAATATTCTCTGATACTACTGCCAAGTACTATAATGCTTTGGTAAATGTATCTATATTTGTTAATCGTATTGACCATCATTTCTTTTTTGGAAGTGTTTCCCAAAGCCAGAAGCAATTGTTAGCATTGTTATCTGTCTGTGGGGCTGTCCGTCCATCACGAGTAAAAACTACTGTCGCACCCTTCCTACTCATTCTCAGTCGTGTTCCCCTCTGCAGTTCTGTTACCGAAAAATTAAACTTTTGTTGGTTGTTTATCTCATCTGCATTCATGATTTCATGATTCATGAAAGCCCGTTCAGATTTAAACATCAATTCATTCAGTGCGATTGAAGGAATACAAAATGCAAAACATGCTTGTAATTCGTGGAGAATTGATTAGCTTAACCAGTCCACAAAAAGTAAATGGTTGCTACCAATCACCAGCTGTGACCCAAAGTGACAACAACATCTAAATGAAATGGCAGTGAATTCATTAAGCTTGCATCAATAAGTAATAGTGTATAGACTAGATACTGACCCTTGTTCCTATAAAAGTACTGTATACGGAAAATTAAATAATCATTCAAAATAGTAAGCTTGGCTAATCAAACAGCTCTATTAAATTTGTCTGCTTACCTTATATCATGAAGTATGACGAAAAACAAACATTATAATGATATAGTGAAACTGAAGCACCAGTCACCTGACTTCACTTCTCTGCAATTGCAGGGGTGAGGTCGATTGGTCTCCTAATGCTTACCTGTTTTGTCCATGTTAAGCTTAAGCTCTTTTAAACCTTTTTAATTGTTTTCCTATGTTTTTCCCAAATTAAAATATCGTACAACCCTCTGCTGAAGCTGTGATGAACTGTAGTTTAACATGTTTACAAAACTTTTGTTGATTTAGTGCACCCGATAACGAGGTGAAAGTAGCCTCGAAACGTTGTGCTTTTCGTATGTTTGTTGTGCACTGCTTGACATTTTATTCTTACAGCTTATATCAGGCAGTAATGAAACCAGAACTGACACTTCCCTAATAGTACTGCTATGCTAGTGACATTTCATTCAAGTAAATTTCGTTTTTGGTCAAATTTATTTTGATGATAGTGCATCTGGTACAAGACTAAATTAGTTGACAGTTACATGCCGTACTCGGTGCCTGAAACACTCTGAATTCAAGCCCCTTATTACGCCATAACCAAGAAATGTTCAATCGGCTTATTCCGGCTCAATCAATTTGATCAGAGGTGGAAAGAAATCCAAAATTGTTTTGTTTTTTTCAAAAAGAAAGAGGTAAGTGTCTATGTTTTCTCCAAATTAACACTTGTAGTGAGTTTACAATGCTAAAAGACCACCGATTTTAAATGACTTTGAAATTAAACAAAATGACAAAGACATATTTAAAATAAACCGTGGAAAATTTACAATCACTATCACATACATAGAGATCAGGTCATTAGGCCTCAGGCAATAAAATAAATGATTCTCAGGCAATGCCGCATTTTAAAAATTGCTCTCAATTTTGGCTTTCCCCCTTCCCAATTAAGAAAAAGTTTTCTCGTCAGTTTTGTCTGCTTTAGAGTTTTGACTTACTTTTGTCCCCAAAAAATTGTTAGACCTATTTTTTTTAGATTTTCGGGAACCCGAATTGTTCACCCCTGTATGACCGGAGCTACCCTTGCCCCCATCCGTCTGTATGGGTGAAACAAATTCAGAACTGCTTCACAGAAATTTACCAATTTTTGTTAATTTGTTTTCGAAAGATTTTAATATACGACTTGCCCAATTAAGTTAAGTTGTCGGAATCAGGTATGAATTTAAATTGTAAGTAACTGCAGTGATTGCTCATTTTATTACTCGTAGTAAGTAAAACTTACTGCTGCTTTTTTATATCAAAAGTAAGCTATCGCACGAATGTAATATTCAGCGTGCTTACAGTAATATAATAATAAAAAGAGCTGTACTGAGTAATATGACTCACATGTACTATATCCTTGACGATAGAAAATGATGCATTACTTTGGTAAATGTTAGAAATGTCATGTACACTGAACTACATTAAATAAAAAAAAGAATAAACAAAATCTTTTAATGTAAAAACGTTATGCTTCTATTTAAAGTCAAAGTAAATGTTCATGCAAGGATACTATTACTTTGCTTGTTGCACAAAGCAAAAGCAAAACGTATGTCTTCATGCTTCAAAGGAAAACCGTCGTCTTACTAAAAAAAGTGTTTAGTAATGCGACTTTTTTTTTTTGGTATGAAGCCTCTTCATTTTTGGAACTGTACAGAAGGCGACAACGAGGGTTTAAAAGGGTTTCAAAGGATTTATCGAGCGTTAACCACTCCTGGTCATCTGCCCGAAGCCCTAAGGCTCTATCCTATGTCTTCAGCACCCGGATCCCCAGGCGTCACCCACCCACAGCGAGGGGGGCTCCACACAACAATGAAAACTACTAACAATGAAGCTCACAGTTCGTAGACAGAAGAGTAAGGTATTGTTGTCAGTCTTGGTATGCTGTATTATTTATGCAGGTTACCAGGAAATATTAAAAACAATGTCAACGCTTGGTTTGCTTTGTAGCTTTTAGGTGTTACGATTTAGTTGATACAGGGTCCCATGTATCAAACCAAATTTTATATTAATATATAATTATATTATAAGTAATAATTTAATAATAATAGTAATAATAATAATCTTTATATGTGCCAGATACATTGTATATTATTACAAAATCAATAAAACAGTTTAAATTGCGTAAATTGGTTAGTAAGTTTTGCTATGTACAGAATATTTACAATTCATCACATACATCGCCTTATTTACAAATCACATTTCAAAATTAATCGTATTTATTTCTCTGACAACAGACATTTTTAAATTTCTTTTTTCATACTATATTTGCAGTTGATTTGTCGTAGATTTTCAGGTATTCTGTTAAAAATATTTGGTATTAAAAATGGAAGATTTCTTTTACTACATGAGTTTGTCCATAATGGGACTTTAAGCCACTTATTATTTCTTCTTACATTTCTATTAACAAGTATTTTGAATTCGTTTTTAAAATAATTTTGCGTTATAATTCCATTTTCAAAGATTTGCTTAAAGTTCAAAATATTGTTTTCTTTCATAATCGCTCTTGTTTTTTTGTTTTCCGATTTACTAAAAAGGACTTTTACTGCTTTATTGAGTACTTTCTGTAATCTTAAAATTAGTCCATTAAAAGTTGACCCATAGATGTTACTAGCATATCTAATTTGTAATAAAATCCAAGCTTCAAATAAAATTTTCTTAGTCTTATTACTGATTAAATGTTTAACTTTATATAGCATTGGTATAGTTTGTCGTACTTTTCTGATTAAATGTTCTACATGATCGTAAAATTTCCAATTTTTGTCGAATTTAATGCCTAGGAATCTTGTCTTAGTAACATTGTTTATAACAGAACAGTTACAGTATATTCTATTTTTAATTTCGCATTTTGCACTGTGAAGTTTAATTGTGTTATTGCTAATTTTCAAATGTGATGTCGAAATTTGAATGAGACCAGCGAGATGCTGTGACATGAATTTACGCTGGGAAGAGATCTAAATGCTCTGTCCTCTGAGGTCAGGAAATAGCAGATGCATTTAACGCTCACTTTGCGAGCCTTTATGCACTGCCAGGCGGCCTCCCCCCCTCCTTTATGCAGGTGCCCCGGGCTGGGTCTGTGTCTGACCTCCGTTAGGATGAGTCAGAATTTGCAGCTGCTCTTGCTAAGTGCAGGGACTCCAGCACCCCTGGTATTGACGGTGTGTTATGGGACGCTGCAGTCCTTGTCGGTGGAATCATTCAAGACCTTTGTTTCCCTGTTCCAGGGTATTCTGGACGGAGCCACGGTGCCGGAGCCGTGGCTCTGCACTGTGATTGTCCTAGTGTGCAAGGTGGTGTTCCTCGCTCTAGCTTGCTTACCTACAGGCGCATTTCACTTCTATCTAACCTATGGAAGGTTTTTGAGCGGACAGGGGTCAGGCGAGTTGATTTGCATCTCGAGTTTTATGAATGTTTGGCTCCAACCCAGTTTAGGTTCTGGGCAAATAGGACTGACCATTAGCCCAAGATGCTGTTGCGTATTTGTTGTCTGGGATCCATGAGGCATGGGGTCTTGGTCAGTTTGTTGTTGTGGTGTTCCTTGTTATCAAGGCCGCATACGACACTGTCAGTGTAGAGTGGGTGTGTTTCAACCTAAACTCGGTGTAAGGGAAAGCTAGTCGATGTTATCTCTGCCCTCCTTAGTGAGAGGGTATTCGCGACTGAGGTCAACGGGTACTGGTCCAAAGAAGCAAAGTCTGGACAAGGGCTTCTTCAGAGGAAAGTTCCAGAGTTGCCTGAGTGCAACTTCCTGGAAATGGGTTTATCAGCTTTGCCTCCAGTTTGCGTGCGTTGAGGTTGAGGAGTGCGGCCGGTGTGCCCAGGCGGCTGTAGAACGAATCTCTTTCCGTCTGTCTGAGAGGGGCCTGCTTCTGGGTCCCCCCCCTCCCCGCTAAAACTTGAGCTCATGGTTTTTTCGAAGGCAGTCAGGCGTAACAGGGACCCGGCCTCTAGTTGTCGATGGCACAGTGGTTGTCCAGTCATCCACGGGTAAGTACCTTGGGGCCTTGTTCGATGATCAACTGGACTGGTCTCGCCACACTAGCAGACTGCAAGTCAAGGTGTGTGTGCGAGATCTTCAGTACTGAAGCAGCTGGCAGGGTTACCAGATATCACAAGAGGTTCGTTGGTGACTCCCTACAGGTCATTTATCCGCTCACTATTAGAATACTACTTACCCTTCCTGTCTCCGTACAGACGGCATGTGCAGTCTCTTCAGGTTGTGGCGAATGGCTGTCTTTGGCTTGTTACAAGTTGTTTAGTCTCCACTCCTATCTCTGTCCTCTGGGTTGAGAGTTGTGAGCCCCCTGTGCAAATCAGGGTGGCTGAGTTGCTTCTGCTCCTGTGCATGCGCAATGTTAACCGTAGTACTGTAGACCCTGTAGGACGTATCATTGTAGATTATTGCAGCCTTGAGCCAGTTGCTCCTTCTGCTTTGGGGTCGCTGGGGCAGGGGCATCTCTCCTCCTCATGCTATCTCCCTTCTCCCCTATGGAAGTAGCAGTTGCTCGTCCTTTCAGTCCTTGGCTTTTGTGTCCATCTCTGACATCTGTGTTTGATGGGCAGTTTTTGAATGGGGCAATGGTTTGTGAGGTCTTTTGTGACGCATCGTTTTATCGTGCAACTTGGAAAGGGCGTGTTGGGGTTGTCATCCCGTTCCTGAAGGCCTTTCAGAGACTCAGGTTTTATGCTGTTTCCTCCAGCTCCATTTACGAGTTGTGCGCAATCTCTGTGGTGCTGGAAGTCACTTTGAATCTCGCTCTTTCGGCGTTTGTTATCTGCTCAGATTCAGAATCGGTGATAGCTGCTGTGAAGCGTGCTGTTGCTGCGAAGTACATGCGGGATCCGGTTGTCTACTCCAAACGTAAGACGTTGTGGGCAGCTGTGCAGTGTGGTCGCGTGTTCCTGCGTTGGGTTCGTGGACACGCAGGCTGTCACAGGAATGTCCTGGCCGACGGCCTGGCGAAGGAGGGTGTTGCTGATGGACGGGAGTCCCTCCGGGTTCTCCAGTCGGTACGGCAAAACGTCCTATGCTGAACGAGTGATGCACGGATTTGTGGACTACTGAGTGGCGGGAGTCAGAAAGTGTGCATGATCTGTATTGATGACAACCAGTTTGCTGTCGGTCATTGGTTCTGGTATGGTTGCTGGTGCCGGCTACTAAGATCCTTTCATGTTTGTGTACAGGTCACTCCCTTGTCCATGCTCACTAACATCACTTAGGCTGGGCTGATTTCCCCCCCCCCGTGTCCAATCCGTGTCGTGGTTGATCTTACACCCGAGCACTTTTTGCTCTTCTGTCCTTTCTTTCGTGTGCAGCAGGCGAGACTAGCCCCACACTTCCATGAATGGCCGTCTATGGATCACCTCTTGTGTTACTGGTGGTCGTGCGCCTTAGAGTCGGGTGTTAGCGATTACGCGTTTTGTCCGGTCTACTGTGGTTCGTTTATAGAATACGATCAATTTTAGGGCAGTGTCTTCCGTCCTTCCCCTTCCTGCATCTGGCCCATCCTCCTGGAGCTTTGTCACTTGTGTGCCTTGTATGTGGCTTGTGGGTGACTTTTTTGACATTTGTATTGTTTGGTGTTGTTTGGTCACTGGCTAGTCGCAGGTTGCAAGGTCCTAGACTTTTTTCTTGCAAAAAAAAATAAAATCGTTGTCGTTTACTGTACTGTTCCGGCACAAAGTAAATTGACACAATCCTGATTTATTGTAATGTCCTAACGGGGTTTTCTTCGAATAGCTCGGCTCACAGAGGTCTCAGGGACTTGTGGTTGGCGGTAAGCGATGACAATGACGAGTGCATGAACATCATTTTCTCAGCTTCAATGTTGAAGGTTTCATTCCAAAACAGATTTGTCGTTTGGAATAGCATGGAAAACCAACACCTACTCCTTTTGCAACAGCATCCTCCTTCCTCGTATTTCCCTCGAGAATCGAGAAGTGTTATTATTTATATTAAATAAAAAGCAGGAAGTAACAGTCAAAAAAGGGCGTGATAATAATAAAGATGAGTGTGACGATAAAAGATGAAGAGGGATACAATGAAGTCAAGGATACAGGATTATTGTTAGCGGAAAAGAGTTCTCAGGCTAATGTATCTAGGCGTGTGACTGCGGGTCGCAGCCTGAGAATAAATCAATCATTCTCAGGCAGACATTGTTGCAACTTAAGCATTATTGAAGTGACTCTTCTCTCATTATCCTCGGGCTGCGTTGGGCAGATGAACGGGTGCGGTTAATGCTTATTAAAAACCCTTTCGCCCTTTTCTCATCAACAAAATGCAATGTAACAGTACATGATGGTTATTACCCCGGTAGTGGTTTTCGGTATATTGTTGGCGGAGAGGAGTGTTAAATTGGTAAGTTCAAATTAAGTGCCACTGTGCGACGACTGCAAGCAAGATGATACCCCAGAGCATATTTTGCCGGTATGCCCGAAGTACAATCAGTACCGCCGGCGACTAGCGGCCTGGACGGCGCAACAGCTAAGGATCAAAGAGTTATTTTCTGTTAGTGTGGATCGGAACCCACTGTTAAAACTGAGAGCGATTGCCCGGTATTGCGTAGGAACAGGAGTCCAAGTGAGATGTGCAGGAGTATTGTGTGTGTATGTCTCTGAGGGTTTCTAAGGGCTCTACCTTTGCTCTTCATAGGATCTCAGGCCTCTCTTCGTTATTACTGTTGTAGGTGTATGCTGGTGCTCTTCAGTGCAGAACGGTGTGTTACGGTGTGACGGTACGAACGGTGGTGATGTATCGTGCTACTATAAGTGGTGCAGTGCGATTTGGAAAAGACAAAAATGTTTTTCAAATAGGGAGATGTCGTTGGCGCGGAACTTCCTCTAGATGGAGAAGGTGCGTCAGTACTGGCGTGGTGTGATGTCATGTTGTATTGTGTTACACTGTGCCTCCGAACACTAGGATGGAGTGTGTGAGGAATTGACCTCAGTGTCGTTGTGGTAATGAATGTTGTGACAATTGTAGTAGTGTTGTAATGGTTATTGTAGCTTCATTAATTTGGGGTAAGGGTGTACGGCTCCGGGCCATGACCTTGTTCAATAAATTGAATTGAGTTGAATTAAATTAAGTACACTTTTAGCAAAAAAGCAGGAAATAACTTGATTAAAGCCAGTAAGAAATTTGCAGCTGACTTACTCATAAAATAACTGTTAAATTCTTGTTGGAATTTATGAAATTAGCAGAATGTTTAAGCAAATATTGATACAAAGAGAATAAGGGCGAAGGCTTAGTCCCGTTTCACAAAAATGACTGCACACCAATTTATACTTTGGTGCACAGTTTGTGGCGAGCATATACATTCAAAATACACAGTCTTACTTGTGGTTCAAATATACTAGAATTGTCTATAGACATTTGACACTTAATTAGGTATTCTTTCATTAGTTTGGGATATCATGTTTAAGGCTTATAAGTTCAAGATAGGCGGGGCAAGAAACGACCTTCGTTCCTGCCATCTTGACATCAGCAAGAGAGAGAACTTCTGGGGTTGGCGCTACAAGACCAACGGCCCCGAACACGAGCGTGTTCGTTTCGCGCACTGCAGGCGGCCGTGCGCATTGCACCTTAGTCTGGCTGGAACACACTCACTCACAATATCAAGGGAAAATGTCCGAGAACGACCTGCTACATTAACTTAAAAATAGTTAAAACTATTTTTATCAAGTGAAATTCAGCGAAAAGGGAGAAGGGCTGAGTTCCAACTCCCACACATAATGCAGATGTGGGAATGAAATGTTTTATCCACCTAAAATGAACAACAAAAATTATTACATGTACTTATTATAGCTTGTTTTGACGTATTTTTTTAAAACAAAAGGATCCAGAATCGCCTATTTTTGTAGTTCAGACTTACGACGTACCATATATGGCCAGAGGTCAGCACAGCTAGATGACCGGTCTCGATGCTTTGCAACCGCCATCCTGGCTGGACAGATTTGTGATTTGACCTTCGTAAGTTATTGTTCATGGCTGGCTGTTGTGACTACGTGGTACTATCTTGATGTTGTACAAATCCTGTCATACTCTTGCCGAAAAACCTTTTGCCACGAAACCATGATCCTCGGATTTAAAACAATGGTGAACTATATAAACTGACGATTATCATTATGTTGAGTTGTGTTCAATGTGTAAAAATCCTCTTGTAGTGTTGTTTGCTCTTGTAACAAGTCACGTTGAGCAATTGTTGGTTGAAACTTGGTTCCTAGGCTTCATCCCAAGTACCAACTCTGACTTTTGAGTTCTTAGATAACGGATTGGTAGTGACTTTCCGACAGCTAAATTTTAACCTTCTTGACCCATAAATGATCCTAGCTTCGATTTTACTCCTAGTTTATATACCTAGGGTCATATCTCACGGTGAGGTAACCTTTGAAGAGCTTTTTTTTATATGCCACAAACAATAGGACGGCGAGCACAAAAGCCATACACAATCTGAGCAACTGAATCTCCAAAGCACATAGGCCTAGAAAGCGTCCCCTTGTCCTTTATTCTCCTACTCGTTAGGAGTGTGGTGGATATGGCCTTTTGGTCGACCCAGGAATTAGCAATGCTCAATTCACGGATCTAGTATTGAACCATCAAAATCAACGACGATTTCTTATGGAACCCTGTTTTAATGAGACTGTTGTTTAAGATTTTATCAATTTGATCATATAAGAAATCAAACAACTATCATAGTATCGGCAGTTTCATTTCTCTGTATTCTGTAACACCTTATTACAAGCTTATTCTGTTATTGCCTTGTACAAGCATATTCTGATTTGTGAATGAGCATCATGGTAAGTGCCTATACAAGGTTATAAGAATATCTTGCAAGAGATTTTCACTTTCACCTGTATCTTATCTTTTAAGGTTCATATAATCAACCTTGTACTAATTCATGTAATGTTATCTGCATTGCTCATACTGAAGTGTTATAAAAAAGATTTTGCCATCGGCCACCAGAAACACAGGAGCCAAGACGGGAGGTATGATGGGTGGCTTCATCTGTTAACATCAAACAGGAATTCGTAAATCTAACAAGGTTTACATAATTGATAACAAATGGTAACGTGCGGTAAAGCTCGTCGAGTTTGTTTTAACACAAAAACACATTACAAACACACACCTACACACTCACGCACACACATATACCCCTAGGGTTCTGACCTGTTTTAAGTGTATTGAATGTTATCCGTCCCCAAGACTCTATACTGTAATATTCGTCTTCAGCAATATTCCAGCCCCATATTAACAGATCGTAATTGTACGCACAGTTTAAGTTCGTTATCGTGTACGAAGTTATACTTGAATTTTCAAGTTTCACTTGTTCTTTTATTCCTCGATCTTCTTGATCCAAAGCAGTGTAAGTAATTATGTAATCTGAAAATGAAAATAAATACAGGTTTTCATTGTACTGTGCAATGCTAAAAGCAATGAATAACAGTTTTTAAAATAATTTCTTTTGAGCCTAACAGTTTTTTTTAATTAAATTTTTTTGAGCCTTACTTAAGTCAGCCTAAGCAATTTAGGCCGAACCAACTCAATTTTGAACATTGCCAGACTTTTATGACAAGAAGAAATACCTGGGAAAGGGAGGAGCCAACCCAGAGATTCGAGCCGGAAAACCTCTGATTATCGGAAAAATGGCCAGAATTGTTCCCATAGCTGCTGAAGGAGCGTGGTAACCTCTCACGCTACCCTGGCCGGCAGTCCTGGTGGGGACTTTACCAAGGTCCCCTTTCCAGGGATTCGACCAGAACCAAAACCCTCCAGCAACCTCGCTGAGCTTTCTCACCGTTCAGCCATGTTGACCTTTTTGAATTACTTCTCCAACTCAAAAATGTACTCCTCAGCAAAAAAAGTTAACACTGATATTTTACAACGACATATTCTGTAGGTTAATTTTATTTAATGCACGGCGGTGACGTCACGCCAACACATCCTAATGCTAAAAGTGTAGCCGTTATATACGGTTAATCTGAAAACCCACACACGTGACCGTGGGTTAATTTTGATAACCCACACTTTTTCGATAACCTACACTTTTTTTTTGATAATCTAACATTTTTTACGCGCTCCACACAACCACTGCTCTACTACGTGACATACTTTGCAAAACTACCGCACACAAAACAAATTCAACCAACATAAATAAGCACATTTGCAACCTGCGACCTTTATCGTACTAACACGAAAAAAAAAACCTCGCGTAGGCTACTATGCTATGACCCCACCCATGTAGGAATGGTCCAATCTTCCAACCTTCCACTCCGACAGTACTAAAACTAGGCTACCGATACTTGTAAACACACCTAAATACACCTAAAAACATACGATACTCAAGCGAACAGCACATTTATAACCTGGCGACATTTTACGCACTAACACGAAAAAAAAAAAAAAACCTCGCGTACGATGCTAGCCTCCTCCCCACCCCCACCCACGAATGAATAGTCCAAGCCCAACCCTTCGAAAACCTTTCGTTCCGACGGTACGAAAACTAGCCTACTGACACCTTCTAAACACACTTAAAAACCTACGAGACTCAAGCGAATAGCGCATTTTATACGCTATATCTATTTAAACTAATAAAGTAGAAAAAATACGGTTTTACCTTAAACACAAATGTCGGTGACTGGGACTGGATATAGGGACGTCCTCGCGTACCTGAGACTTTCGCAGACAGGAAGTTTAAACCGGAAGTTTGAGTTCAGGAATTTACGTCATAATTCACAAATAAAATTTTCAAATAAATTTTTTTTTTAATCTCAAATAACTACTTGTTGGCTCGACATCACACCTTAGCATTAAAACACATATCCGTGAGTTAGACCGGGTTATCCCAAAATAATTGCTCGTCTGCTCGAAACGGAACAGTCCAAAGATCGAGGGGTAGCAAAATCAAACTCGCGCTGGCGCGCTCGTTCGATTTCGCAACCCCTCAATCTTTGGATTGTTTCGTTTCTCGCAGACGAGCAATTATTTCGGGATAACCCGGTCTACTTCACGGATATCTATTACTTAATTTTTAATTTTAATTAAGCAATATGTGTACATAAGTAGGTGATTTTTTTCTACCTGGTATCGTTTTTGCTGTGACTCACAGTCGACAGCTATTTGTCGGTTGTCCAGGACACTTTTACAACACTACTTTTTCATCAGTAGAATTATTATATTATAATTAGTTTTTTTATCTTTCTGTGTACGAACGGCATAATGGCATGGAAGGAGGTTGTGTATGATTATTGTACAATAAAATATTCATGCTTTTTAATTCTGACACATTCTTGTAACTTAAGTTGTCTGGAAATGGCAGATACATGTTCATAGGCATGAATTAGGTTAAATCATCTGAATGATTCCTAAATTTCACTGTTACCACTGCGAGTTAGTTTAATTGTTCATTGGTGATTTCGTAATTCAGTTCCTCTCATCTTTTATTCTTTTTGGTGACGTTTGATGAAGAAATATGTATTCTGTTGGGGTTGTATATACGAGAAGTTCTAATCATGTTTGGTAAATTCTGACATAGCCAAGATAAAGAAGTCACCATGTTTCTGTCGATGAGTTTAACCATGAATAAATGTGAAGGACACAGAAATTGATATGTTTGAATCTAACATCAATAAATGTGCGCAATTTCAGGCTATCAAAAAATCCCATTTTTTTATTTTTAAATCGGAGATAGGATGCTGGTTTATTTGCCTTCGAACTACTGCATTTCTTCTTTTTAACTAGAAATTATTAGTTTTTTTAGGTAATTTCGCAAACGTGGATCACTTTTTGCTCACCAAAAGACTTGTGATTTTTTTTAGCTTTCTTCCCTTTCTGTTTGCAAGGTGAGAGTTTAATAAACATTTCCGAAGTTATTAATAAAAGACAAATAACTCCCAAAAGAAATTTTGAATAAAGAAGCCTCTGCACGAATCCCATTACCAAAAAGATATTAATTTTATTACAAAATTAGGCTATTTTAACGATGATAGAATTCTCCCATTAAGTATACTATGCCGTTAACAAGGTTAAATTCAACAGAAAATCATTTGGTTTTCAGTTTCAATAGGAGACCTGTGGTAAAAGTTTTCCTAGTTTTTGAATTTTATTTGCTACGAGCAGCTAAAAATGATGCTTTCGTCAATGATTTTTGGATGAAAATGGGAAACATTTGGACTAAGGTTATTTTAAGGTTCAAAGATTTTCTTTGTATTGATAGAGACAGCTATTAAATGGTAACATGGTCTTTCTATGATGCAGTAAACAGGAACAAGACTGAATATCCAGTGTTCTTGCTTTTCATGAAAAGTAAAATAAAATGCCGTATTCGAATTATTTCTTCCGAAAGTTTTAAGGTAATCATGATTTTAATTTTGTTGGACATTTTTTTTTTACTTTAGGTCAATTTTTCGGCTTCGCTGTATCATAAAACAACACTTCGACTTCGAGTCGAGTTTTTTGACTTCGATTAAGGGACTACAGGCGAATACAAACTAAGGATACACCAATGGACTGATTCTGCGTTGTTAATTCTGCGATATGATTTTGGGCAAACGTTTGGACTTTAAGATTTAAAATATTTATGTCCATTAAAAGCCTACAAACTGATTTTGTAAAAAAATACAAAGACCGTTGATTGGTCACTTTTGAAATCCGCTAATCCCGAGAATAGCAGTTTTTTGCGTGATTTTATACGTACCTTAGAAGCACGTTAACGCTTCGCCCATCAAGTTTATATTGTTGGATTTCCACAGCGTCTAATTGTTGGCGTCTGATTATTCAAATCAATTGTCAATGTTTGGGCGAAAGCTACCTGTTGCTTCTCTCAGCCGAGACATTAAACCGGCGTTTTCTGGTATTGAATTCTAAATAATAATAATGCGACAGAAAGCTTTGGAAATTATGTAGATCGACGGGGTTTACAGAATAGACAGCAAAAAGTCCTGTTTTAGAACTGTGCATAAAGGATTTCAATACGAAAAAATGTATCTCAACATCGTTGATTTCATGCTAATGACTTATTGCTATACTGGCTAATTCCACTCAGATAAACAATTTATGCAACAGATATACTTGAAATTTGACATAGAGTTTACGTTTGATTCCATTAGGTTCCTTTTATGGCAATCGTTTGTAATATTTTTGTGAACGTTGGGAACACGCCATCTGTTATCAAAATAATTATCCTACTAGCCGAGTAACAATGCAGCCTCAGTTAATTTATTGTTTCTGTTTCACAACTAAATCGAAGTATTATTGTAACATTATTGTAACTTATCTACATATATAATAGGCAGCAGGCGGCCAAATCACCGGCCACGCCATTTCGTCGTACCCCACCCCGTAGTGCCATCTGTTAACGGGATTCGCCTTCAAATTCGGGTTGGGACATTTTTCCAACGACTTCGAACAGATGGCGCCATTTACCAAACCTGCCGTGTCGCCGTCTATTGACGGCCTTGGATTACAAGTTCGGGTAATAACACTTTTTCCAAAGTCTTCGAAGAGATAGCGCCACTTACCAGGCCAGCCCCACCATTTTTGAGTTCGTTTTTTGGTATTGTTGTGGTGCCAAAGCTGCCAACAAACTGTTAGTCGCGTGGACTGTGCCATTGTCGGCGTTTCAGCTAAAAAAAAAAACAACCCGTGTCTACTAAACCAGATAACTTTAAACCAAACGACGATTGGTTCTTAATTTCGAGGCCCCCAGTAGGCCTCGAAATTGGCAGCTTGATACAATGGAAAGGCGCATTTATTTCCTAAATGTTCACTTCCAGAAAGGAGTTGAATTGTTTTTAAGTGATCGGCAACAATCGTTGCTTGCAACAATGTCTCCATGCACGGTACCGAGGTGAATTGTTTCAAAGGATTAACTTAAACATCCGGCTACTTGCTTACTGAATGCTGGATTTATCAGGGCTTTTTTTAGCCTTCAGTCAAACATACGCATGCGACTTTTCCGGGCCGGAACCAAAGGGGAAATGTCACGGGGCGGCGTTTCCGGGGGGTGCGGGAGAGGGTGCCAGGGCAAGTGTGTGTGTGTGGCGGGCAATGCGCGTAACCGAAGTGAATTGTTTCAAAGGATTAACTTAAACATGGGGTTACTTGCTTACTGAATGCTGGATTTCTCAGTGATAGGGTTTTTTTTTAGCCTTCAGTCAAACACACGCCAGCGGCTGCACCAAAGGGAGAATGTCACGGGGCGACGTTTTCGGGGAGGGGGAGGCGGGCAAGCGCAAAGTAATTGTGGGGGGGGGGGGGGGTAGGTGGGGCCATATGTGGGAGCCATTCACATGTTCGGTCTTCGGTTTGATAAATTTAAAACCAAAGACCAAACACCTGAGGTGCCAGAGGGAAGCGCAGAGATATTCAGAACCCACACTATGGGACTGCAGGAACAGGGTGCGGTAGGGAAATGGGGAGCAGGGATGTGTGTGGTGAGTAGGGGGGGGGGCGCAGCATGCGTACGAGCACAACTAGCAATCGTTGCTCAGTCAAACACACGCCAGCGAGTTTTCCGGGGCTGCACCAAAGGGAGAATGTCACCGGGCGACGTTTTCGGGGAGGAGGAGATGGACAAGCGTTTATGGGGGGGGACACGTATGCAAATCCGGGCGGCAGCAGGAGTGTGGGAATTGGGGGTTAAAGTAATTGTGTGTGGGGGGGGGGGAGGCCATATGTGGGAGCCATTCACATGTTCGGTCTTCGGTTTTATAATTTGAAAATCAAAGACTAATACCTGAGGTGCCAGAGGGAAGCGGAGAGATATTCAGAACCCACACTCTGGGGGTGCAGGAACGGGGTGCGGTAGGGGAAGGGGGAGCAGGGATATATGGATAACTGCGTTAAGCTGAAACACTAATTCTTTCATCTTACCGTTCAACAATCAACTTTTTAGCGAAGACATAACACGTGCACGTAGATTGAATCTACAGTTTGCTGAGTAGCATTGTTCCCTAAATACAATGGTTAAAACAATGTAAAATAATCAAAATTATCGTTTAAGGTCCCGTTACTCCAAAATGGATCGACCAATCGAAAAAGTGGTCCCTGTAGGTTTGAAGCCCAGGGAAATTTATGGCTCATGTTTCAGATTGCCGGTAGGTGCAGTAGTTTTTATCTGAAACCGTGTCGGCCAAGAACAACAAGAAGAAGAAAAAGTGAACAGTTTTCAAATTTATGTGTGGCTCCCTACGTTTACTCTTGCACGGAATTGCATAAAAGTTGGTGTAAAGTTGAGAAACGTTGCTATTTACTATCTGGCCAAGTTTGGTCGAAATACATTGAATAGAGACGGAGAAATTAACAGTTTTAGTTTTCCTGGACAGAGGGCCTCAATCATACATATATATATATACATGGCTATCAGCGTGTATAATAAAGAGGTGACTAAGTTGTGAATGGTTCGGCCTCTAGGCAAAAGGTAGTAGCAAATTATTGAAAACCAATTTCTTGTTGACGTTACACTTTATTACACATCTGCACGGTAGTGGTGTTGAGTCTAATACACAATTTAAAAAAAGAAGTATTTTCATATCAAATACCAAAAGTGATAAAACGAACGCCAAGTTCCGAATGGTTTCGGCCCTTCAAAGGAGTGATATCAACACACCAAAACAATCGCCAACTTAATCGCACCGAATAACACGTTGGACGTTAAATGAAAACTTGAACATAGCTACCGAAAGTAGCAATGTTCTAGTTTTCATTTAACCTTCGAACTATTAGGCGGTGCGATTAACTTGGCGAATGTTTTGGTGTGTTGATATCACTCCTTTGAAGGGGCGAACCATTCGGAACTTGGCGGTCTTTTTACCAGTTTTGGTTTTTGATATGATCGAAACTAACTTATCGTGCTCAGTTGTTTCTGTATTACAATCAAATGTAATACAACGGTTACTTTACTGGCTATATAATTAATCAGCGACCATTAAATATACCAAAGTGACGATTTTCTTCAGGCTGTTCAAGAAATGATTTGCAGTTATAATTTCATAAGGAGCTCAAAAGCTAACCGCACTAAATCACTAAAGCTAACCTATAAAACGACCAAAATGGATGATATCATACAAAAACCGCATAGGGGTAATGGGGCCCATCAATTTGTGCCATAGAAAGTAGTGATATCAGAGCCAAAATGAGTGCAATCAAGTTTTCCGTCCCAACCCTGATCACTAAATTTTATATGACACCTCGGTGATTGTCAGTTAAGCTTGAGTGATCAGGGTGCGAACCACAATGGTGGCAGCCATTTCGGCTCCGATATCAAGGACCGCGGTAGCGGTCCTTATGTAAGCCTCAGCATGAACATCCATGTTAAACGTCAAACTTTGAACTCCTATAGTCTCGATCGCCCAGAATTGACATAGACCAACGAAATTCGGTATTTGGGGTCGTGTCGTAACTATTTCACCACATTACAAATTTTAATGACAACAATCAAACAGTTTGGCGTCCACAGCATGGCCATTTCTTGTTGTTGTTGTTGTTGTTGTTGTTGTTGGGAATCTTTGCCCTCACCTGGAGACCGAACCACTGAACCGATTTTCAAGTTATATAGCTTAAAACGTGGGCCTAGGGCCATTCGCAGGCTATTTTAACGTAACTACAATAATTCTGGACAGCCAAATGGGCTAAAACCTTTGCTCCCACCTAGAGATCGAACCAATGAACCGTTTTTCAATTTGTGTAGCTTAAAATGTAGGTATTAACACCGACCAGGGCCTTTTGAACCCGATTTTGATGTGACTACAGTATACTCGTCGACAGAGCAATTTTAATTGCAGAGCACTGGGCAGAAATAAATTAATGTTGCTGTTCTGACTCTTTTGTCCTCACCTGGAGATCGAACCACAGAACCGATTTTCACGTTCTATAGCTTAAAACGTAGGTATGGACAAGGCCTAGGGCCTTTCGCATGCTATTTTAATGTAACTACCTTATTCTTGACACGGAAAGCCAAATGGGTTAGAAACTTTTGCTCTCACCTAGAGATCAAACCAATGAACCAATTTTCAATTTGTACAGCTCAAAATGTAGGTATTAACACCGATTAGGGCTTTTGAACACGTTTTTGATGTTACTGCAGTATTCGCATCGGCAGACCAATTATTGTTGTAGAGCACTGGGCAGAAATCGTCAAGTGGAGTAACAAATTTTTGCAGAAATTTTGCAGAAAACATAAATTTGGTACACAAGTCTTTCTTAACAGTAAAAATCGTACCAGCCATGGACCCCAATGAAATACTTAAAGTGCCATCAGTGCCCCCCCCCCACCCCAGAACCTCCTCGTGATGCCTACCAGGGGTTTGAAAAAAAAAAGGAAAAAGTATTTTCCTTAGTATTTTTTTTTTCCCAGGGGTTTGGGCAACAAATTCTTATAGATCAAGCTAAAAACATGAAATTGGGTGCAAAAGTCACTCTTAGCAGTATAAAACGAATCAGCCATGGAAAAGACTCTCTTATAACAGTTATTTTAAGGTGATTACAGTGTGTTATTCTTGCTAAAACAAGAAAAAAATAAGGGATATTAGTATTAAAAAACGCTTAAGCGTATGAAATACGGATGTAAGCCTTAAAAAACTTAAAGCCGTAAAGGAACAGATATT
>JAHWFP010183427.1:40497-69641 GCA_023313725.1 Lithobius niger | reverse complement strand
AAAAATGCTAGCCTACCATAACATTACATTAGTTTCCACCACGCACCCCAGTTTAAAGCAGCTGACTATGCCTAAAAAAATAGTCGATCAGAAAGAGCTCCTAAAAACAAAGAGAAATGTTGTTTATCAAATTCCGTGTGAGGACCAAAGCTGCACAGCCTCTTACATAGGAACTACGAAGCAATTTCTTTGGAAAAGGTTAAATTCTTACAGATCCAACGTTAAGTACAATGACAAAACTAATTCCCTAGTGCAGCATAAGGTAGCGACAGGGCACTCCCCAGACCTTCAAAACACCCGCGTGTTGTTTCATGAAAAAAATTACAGGTCCAGAATTAATTTAGAAACTATTTGCATCCTAGCTCAACGGCCCCCCGTTCATAATCACATAATGCCCATTATAATCAAATAGCGGAGTACATTTCGACTTTACACAAACTTGATATAAAAGATTTTTCCCGCTAGGGGTTAGTGGTATATAAACCACCTAGCTTCCGTCACTATCCACAGCCAGCCTGCTTTGGCAGGTAGACTGTGGGTCTCCCTATTGTCCGGTTTTTTAACTGGTCTTAGGTCCTTCTGGTGATTTGTGTTTTCGTTGGTGTTGGTCGGATTTTATTTCTTGTGTATTTTTAATATGACTTGAGTTTCCACTCTAAAAACTTTTATTTTTTATTTATTTTTAGTTTACGCTTGATAAAGGGTCGCATTCAGACCCGAAACGTTGCGATCATAGTGTATACATGTTGCACTTTACAGGCATTTATTCCATTCAAATACCATCTGTAAGGGCACGAAAGTATTACCCTTATGTGATGTTAGTAAACTATCACAACTGAACCCAATACTAATTTCAGTCAAAATGAAGCAAAGCAGGCTAATGGATTCTGGTGTTGGCATGCTTTCTGAACATCGCAAAAGCCAGGAATACAGCTTTATTGATGAGGAACCAAACAAGAACAGATTTTACTAAATTCGGACGATGAATTATAGGAGCTTACGAGAAGCCATTCCCAAATTACCGTTAAAAATATGGTGATTTCGTAAAAGGATCTGATTGTATTAAAGGATGGTTTAAAATTTTAGTTGGATTTTAGTCCCTGAAAAACTGTGGCCAAACATTGAGAATATATATTTCTTCTTTATGCTTCTTAATGATATGGTGTGTGCAAGGTGCATTTCCTGCAAAATTAAAAGATAGTAGTTTGGCAGTAGTATAACACAGCCACAAAGTTCATTCTTGCCAAGCCTAGGCCATGGAACCAATTCAGACTATGAATAGGGTTAAAAGCTATTATTTAGGAAACTAATAGGCTTCCCAAATCTGTAGCAGTTTTCCGATGTAAAGTCAAGAACATGCATTTTGAAGGACTGGTTTTGAACAATCCCTCAATACAGCTTAATGTGAGTGTGATTGCGGAAAAAAAACTCATTTTCATGTGCAAGAAACGGGAATTATGGGATATAGGATGGACTAAAGTACCATTACCTGATCAGCCAGACAGTACGAGAATGCAGGGAACCATGCAGTCATAATCAATTAATTAAGCTGACTCCAACAAGTGTCAAAGCCACAGTATGGCCACGTAACCTTATAGAGCAGCGTCATGTGACGTCATATTGGCTACAAGAGAGGTAGCTGCAAGGGACACTAGATTAAAATGGAAGGTTAAACAACGGAACTTCTAGTCAAGGTAGTGTTCTGATAGAGGATTCCATAGGTTTAAAAAAACGTTGTTTTCTTCAATCCCTTATGCTGCTAGGTTGTAATTAGAAAATAAAGATTCCACTTGCTTTAAAATGTCAGCAACTGCCAACAAATTGACAAAAATCGCGCATTATTGGCCAAAGAAATCCACTCTTAACAGCATTGTCTTCAGTAAGACGTCCTTCTTTCCCTCCCTCCAGTGACCCTTGCAGCTATCCAGGTACTGGCTCTAGCATAGAGTTATATACAATAATACAACGTTGTGTCACTGCCCTATTCACACACCCTTTACCACAGGGTTGTTAAACTTCGGCCTTTACCAACTAAAGATGTACAAGAAAACAATGCACGTATGCACTGTCAGATAATCAGTATTTAAATTTAGTGCTGAGTTTTTATAATCGAGACACACGCTAGTGTGTCGCCCGCCAAGATAAACGATAACATCCAGATAAAATGTATATATGAGCATGACGGCCACAAGACACGTTGTGTCTTTACAGCTAAGGTAGTTTGGCTGTTTTCAGCAAGCTGATGATACATAACAATGCGACAGAAAAGGTTGACACTTGTTTGATCGGGAGACTATGGTACACGCGGTGAATAAACCTGATTATTAGCACATTTTACAGGTATTGCTTTCGCATTTTACAGATAGTGGTTAAGCACCTAAACACCAAAATTGATTGTTTTACATTGTTTTAAACATTGTTTTTATGCAACAATGCCAAACTGAACATTAAATAAGTCTGTGCATTTGTAAGAAGGTACTGCAATACTAAGCAATACTGTTTATATGAAAAAAGATGACTGCTGTGCTCAAAATGTACCGAAAGCCAACAAAAAAAGTAATTGGACCAGAAAACTAGATCGGTGTTTTCATCTCGTAATTACTAAGAAAATAAATGAATTTCATCAATTCGGACCAAAAAGATGTCATATTTACCCCAAAACAACACTTGCAAATGATTACAGCCAAGCTCTTTGCCAAGCTAATCCCATCGACTAAGACTTCAAACGTTAAATGAAATAATTGAAAAGTGCGCAGTATGCAATTTTCATACATTTTATTTGACCGTCGAACTATTATTCGGTGAGATTAGCTTGGTGAAAGATCTTGGCGTTTGATATCACGACTTCACACGGCCGAAAAGCTTGGAGGGAATCCTTAACAAGTGTTGTTTTGATGTAGATATACTTTTACTATGAAAGCTAGTGGCCGCCACGCAACAGTGCTGGAGTTAAATAATGACTGTCTTACAATGAAGTGTGACAATTTTACTTGGCGTAGTGGACCACTAGCATGGTCCTTGATACCAGCTCCTAAAACCCTTAAATGTCAGGGAGTCACCCGTGAGTAGCCCACCAAGTTCAAGTGAGTTCAAGTTAAAGTAAGTCGCCCGTGAGTCGCACGCCAAGTGAGAGTCGCTCGCTAAGTTCAATTGTCACACTTCATTGTAAGAAGGTTATTGTTAAATTCCTGCATTGTTGTTGCTTGGCCAATAGCTTTGATGACAACGTACGGTTAACGCTCGATAAGACCCTTTGACCTTCTTTGGTGCTTTAACAGAAACCAGAGCTGAGCGTATTTCACGATGGTGAGGATAAATTCCTATGCAGCCAACAGCTTGAAAATTCTGAAAATAGACAGTCTGTGTGCACAGATAAGCAGTAGTTGTATTTCAATCAAGTGCATAAGATCTATCAATGTGATAAAAGCGCGTGAAGATCGTTTATTTCAGCTAACTACTATCTACTACTACTCCTGAATACTGACTAATTCCTATCATTTAAAATAATGTATGTGACAGATACGAATGAAATTTGGTATTCAACAAACTATTAACTCCAATAGGTGCCGTTTATGGTTTGACGTTTGAAGAGGCATTAACTAAAAAGAAAGCAATCATTTGTCATGCTATTTTCATGTGTGTTGGGAAAAAGCCACCGGTGACCAAACTAAGCATCACTCGTTACTCAAATCAAAGGGTTTTAGCGAGCGTTAACCGCACCCGGTCATCTGCCCGACGATGCCCTAAGGCCCTATGTCTGCAACACCCGGAATGGATTCTCAGGAGGTCACCCACCCAAGTACCAATTGGGGCCAATGCTGCTTACTATTTAACGAGTAACAATGGAAACGGCTACCAGAAACAATCAGCAACAAGAACAATTAAACGTTGCTGATAAAATGAACGAGGTATTTGTTGTTGATGGTTGGATGGTATGTTGGAAGCTCTGGGTCGCCTATGCGCTTACTGTTAGCAGGGTCCGTGGCCACATGTGATATAGCGGGAATGTTACTGCTCATGTAATTGCAAAAGAAGCAGCCTGCTCGCAGCAGGATTGTGTCGCTTTGGTGTGGTCTCCAATGCTTTGCACTGTTGTTCTGCAGTCGTGTGTTTTTGCTCAGTGGCAATCTGAGGGGAGAGTGGCTCCTACGAGCCGTGTCCTTTTCCAGCTTCACCCTAAGTACAGCTGGAAAACTGCCGTGGATAAACTACCAGCTGTCTCTGCACGTATTTTTTTCTCATCTTCGCACAGGTAACACAGTGTTAGTAATCCATCGCCACCGACTTGGGTGACAACATCCTCACTTTCTAGTTTCTGCGATTTCCACGTAAACTAAACTTTTTCAATGTGTTTCTTGCCTTACTCCCGCAATCTTTCATCTCTCACCTTCGTACGAGATTACATCTGACGTTCTGCAGATGTTTCTCCAAGTGAAGGATCATCAGAAAGTGAAGTGATAAGACGCCCATGGAAAAATCTGTACTGAGCAGGACGTAAAGAACAATATTCTTAAAATAAGTAAAACGAGAAAACCCCTTATAAAGTGCATACTAACACAAATTACAAGTGATGTGTGGTTCTTGGTGGTGTCATTGATTTAGTCACGTTTCTGAGGAAATGTTTGCGCTGATTGAGTGAGCGAAGCTAATGAAAATCAGCGTTTGCCATCAGAACAGCACTTTTCTGATAAATTACTTGATCTTTTTGGTTGCCTCCTTGGACGTACAAAAATAACCTTTTCTCGAGATAACCGATATCGCATACACTCTTATAATTTGCTTGAACGTTTTGTATGTGTAAGGTCTGCTTGTATCATAAGTGTTGCAGCAAGAATCAAAGAAAGCATGGATCGATGCGCACGTACAGTCCCTATCAAAAGTAAATGTCCACGTCCATGCTATCGACAACAATGGCTTGTGTTGTACTTGCTGTGCGAGTAGCAGGTGCTTTGCTCGTGATAGTGGGTATTGTTGTACGCCGCCACACAAATCTTTGGTTCGCCATCAAGCTCTTACTTGCAAAATCGTTTGAAGTAAACTCCCGTTGTTGAACTCGTTTGCTGCAACTAACTTGTTGGGTTATCTACTAAGCGCTAAATTAGTTCTCTTTGAAAGAAGATTAGACTCTGCAAGAGGACAGGGCGAATACAGGAGTTTAAAGTCAATCCTCTCCTTTAACTTTGCTTTGAATCTCTTGCAAAGAAATTCCGTTTCTTTTTCGGTCGGTTCTCAGATGTCAATCAAACATTTGACGTATCTTAGAAAGAAACTGTAGGCTCTTATGGTGGAAAAAACAGTGTTAAAAATTACCAGCTTGCCATTATTAAGTAAATATGATCCCGTCGCACGTAAGTATCCGGAATTATTTAATTATTTGTCTTCTATACAACAGTAGCTTCATTGCTCTTAATTAGGCATTATCTTTTTTCACGGGGGGGGGGGGGGGGTTATTCTAATTAATGCAAGCATGATGAAAAGTTTAATTGTATTGAAGCAATGAATTTCCCGTTTTTGCAGATACGCCAGCGAATAGTTGGCGGGGAAGGAGGGGTATATAAGTGGTAAACATAGCCACGGAAAATAAATTCCAGTTTAAATTAGAAAACAAAAACGAGCTCGTTTGAGGTTAAATTAAGGTTTAACTGATCCGAAGTCAAAACAGCAAAGGAACAGGAATAAACTTTCTTGTAAGGTTTCGTATACCGCAGTGTCCCTGCGCTGTTTAGTCCACGTGAACCTTACTACTGTATTCACATGTTTTTACAGTTTTTACTTTAGAACACGATATGTCTGATTGGTTCATTCTACTTGGCGAATCGATATCGTTGAACAATCGTAAAAAAACCATAGTCGCAGTGTGCTTAGTACAGATCTACAAATTAAGTAATTCAGGGTTCGTGCGACTCCTTAAAAACCTGGAAATACCGTTGAAAATAAAAATAAGACACCAGTCCTGAAGTCCTGAATACGAAATCTTGAAAAGGGGTGTATGTATGATGAAAAGAAAGGTTGAACGGAAAGGGACGACTTGACTTGAATAATACTGAAAAATTTAGCCCCTAAAGGTAGGCGAATGTATAGCACTATACTAATCTACATTATAATTCTGGAGGCCGGCTAAAAGGAAAGCTAAAAGGAAAACCGGAAGGACAACAATAACTTCTCCCCTCCTCACTCCCGCATTGAAAATGCACTCTCCCACTCTACCTGCATGGAAACTGGAGGCAGGCATGATCGAGTGGTCGATCAACTCAATAAAGGTTCAATCTGACAAGTCGTCGGGCCGAACAATCACTTCTCCCCGCCTCGTGCCCGCATTACAAATGCGCTCTCCCATTCTACCTGCATACAAACAGGAGGCAGGCTTGAGTGCTCGATCAAGTCGTCGGGAAGAGTGCCGGAAAAATGTCCCGGGAAATGTGTCCGTAAACTTAATTCATGACTGGCCCCGCGCTTAGCACGGGCTTCCTCTAATCTAACAATAATATTGAAACTTGGGATATGGTTTTAATTTTTTTACGTGTCTAATGGTTGACAAAAGCAGTAAGGTTTTACGTGGACTAAACATCACAGGAACCATGTGGTGTACGAAACCTTGCAGGAAAGTTTATTTGTATTCCTTTGCTGTTTTGACTTCGGATCAGTTAAACCTTACTTTAACCTCAAACGAGCTCGTTTTCGTTTTCTAATTTGTGATACTTTGACATATCAAGTTGGTTTTCTGTACTCGTTGCAAATGCACTGAATTTTGCTCGCTTCGCTCGCTCATTAAGTGCAAGTCTTTCGTCTTCCGCAGCTCTCTTTCTAGCCAGGGGTTAGTAGTGTTGCTTCTCGAAAATAAAGCGTCTGCAAGTTAAAAAAAATCTACCCACATCAGTCCATAATGTTGGTTCCATCGTTCTCTTCATTTGTTTTATACATAGTTAACCTGGTTTAAAAAAAAAATCATTATCCATAGTATAACCTGGTTAAATCTGGTCTTTTACAGATTCGGAGTTCGGAAAAGTCACGACGAAAATAACACGTATCATCATACTGTATTACAATACGTCTTCTGTCATAATATAGAATAGACACGAGTAAATAAAAGGCAATACTCAAACTTAGAATACACAATGGATCATCCAGCTCAGCGCAGAAATACATTTTATTTTATTTTGGGCACTTTTTTGGATGAATAAACACTTACAACGAACCTACAATTAAAACAAAAAAGTTTGATCTTTGCCAGAAATAAAAATGATTAAAGACTATAACCCAAGTTTTTGCCGTGAGAAGTTGTGATATAAGTCACACACTTAATTTCCCAGATTAATGCTTTAGACATTAAATGTAAGTTTTCTGTCTTTCACAGTCCCAGTCGCGGCAGTTGTCGTTTCTTTCTTTCGATCAGCTTAGTCATACTGTATCTTCACCAAGGCCAGTCTTTAACGCAGACTGTCTGCTTCGTTAACAGGTTACCTTCTGATTTATTGTTCATTTATTGAAAAACTGAAAATTGGATAGCAAGATATTTTAACTTTTCGCGTTTTTCCTTTGAACGATAGATCTGTGAATTACAGAATAATCGTTCAAAGGAAAAATGCGAAAAGTGACAATTCCTTATTGACCAATTTTTAATTTCATATCACAATTTCAACTACCAAAAATTAGGCAGGATTATAAAGCACTTTTAATGAGGGCACGCCAATAAGTGCTGGCTCATGAGTTCTGCCACTCTCCAGCCACGATGACCTGGCCACAATGAAATGAAAATCGTGTAGGTTAGTTGATTTTAGTATATAAAGGAGTAGCATAAAGCTAAAGGATTTAGAGACATTATTCAAACGAAATATGATGAGTGTCGGGTGAAGGCAACATCTTTACGTAAAAAACGAATTGATCATTCATATTTTATAAATTAATAACAACATGAAGTCTTTGTTTTACCGTATTTGTTAGCTAGTTCAACAAAGCATTTCGTTGCTTATTTGAATGGTTTGGTGCGCCATACATGAAGCTCATTGTAACAATACCACGCTCTAGTACGCAGCTGCGTACATTCCAGTCATTCTTGAAGAGCGAGAGGTTATTGTTTAAATTTAGTATAGGCTTGGACATTTACTTTTGAACGGGACTGTACCTCTCGGAGTGCCTGAATGTCTTTTATACATACAGTGAAACGCAGATGTAGGGATGGACTATTTTAATCACATCCAATTAAAAGCAACAATTATTTCTTGGACTTATTATAGCTTGCTTCGTTGTATTTGTTGTACAAACAAAAGTATCCAGCGTCGTCTATTTATCTAATTAGATTTAGGAGGTAGCATGTATGGCCCGAGGTCATCACAGCAAGATGACTGGTCAGCGACTTCACAGCTACCATCAATCTGGGACTGACCTAGGCCTACACATTTGTAAGTCATTGTTAATGTTTGGCTGCTGTGACTACGGCGTACTATCTTGATGTTGCACAAATCCTCATTCACTGGCTGGAATACCTTCTACCACGAACCTATGATTTCTGGGTTTACAACAATGCTGAACTCTATAAACACTCAGGATTGTCATCACGTTAAGTTGTGTTCGATTTGTAACTAATATCTTGTTGTCTGCTCTTGTAACAAATCACATTGAAACCTGGTTCCCAGGTTTTAGCCCACGTTGGACTTTTTGGTGACAGATTGCTAGCAATTTGTCTGCCATCTAATTTTGAAACTTGATGACCCATAAATTATCCAAGCCACGATTTTATGTCTAGTTTACTTACTCGTGGTATCTCATGATGAGTTAATCTTTAGTGATTTATTTATATGCTGAAACCAATAGTAGGGCAAACGCAATCTAGGCATAATTCAACTGAACCTTAAAAGGCAATAATAAGCGTCCCTATGTTCTCCATATTCCTACACATTAAGAGCTTGTCAGCATATAGCTTTTCAGGGCGCATTTACTAGAAATGCATTAGCAATGCCCACTGCAGAAATCCAGTATTGAACCTTGACAGTGAATGACGATGTTTTACGGAAAACTATTTTAATAAGACTGCCATATAAGATATTTTAAATATTATCATAATTTATTGGTAAACAAGCAACCGTCATGTCAGTTTCATTTCTCCTTATTCTGTAATTATATTATATGAGCTTACTTTGATTATTTTGTGAATGAGAATTATTATAAGTTCTTATACAAGGTTATGAGAATATCTTGTACGAGATTTTACACTCTCATACGTATCTTATCTAAATCACAGAACTTTATCCTATTTCGTGTAATATTCTTATCTGCATTGCTCATATGCAGTGTTGTGGGAAAGTGGGTCGTCGACCGCCAGAAACACTGGTGTTAAGATAAGAGGTATGTTAGGTGGCTCCATCTGGTACCATCAAACAAGAAATTCGTAATACTGCAAGGGTAACAAAGATGTTGACAAATAGTAAAGTGCTGTAAAAGCCCGGTGAGTTTGTTTTCACATACACACACACGGACACACACACATAGGGTTCTGACCTCTATTACGCATATTAAATATTATCCATCTCGTAGTTTCCAAAGTGTAATACTGTTTTTCATTTATATTCGAGCCCCTGATTTCAAGGTCGTAATTATGTGAACCTTTTAACTTTGTCATCGTGTACGAAGTTGCATTCGAATTTTCAATTTTCACTCCATCCATCCTTCGACGTCTATCATTCACCCTATTGTAAGTAATTGTGTAATCTGAAAATAAAAATAGGAACATGCATTTCATTGTATTATTCAATAAAATAGTATGCTAAGAGCTATAATTCACATATAAGTACTTTCTACTCAACGATATACTCCTCAGTAGCAAACTTAAGCATTCATACTTTACAAGGACATACTCTGTAGGTCTATTTAATTTAATTTTAATAAAGCAATATGTGTACATTAAGTAGGCGAATATTATTCTGTATCGCATGTTTTGGGTGAGAGTCATAGTCGATAGCCATTCGTCGATTGTCCAGGAAACCCTCACAAAACGACTTTATCAACAGTGGCATTCTTGTTTTATCTTGCTGCATAGGAACTACGTCATGATATGATACGAGGTTATTTATGATATAACACGCACTAAAATAGGCACGCTTTTTGAAATACTTGTTTAACTTCTGACCATTGTTGTAACTTCAGTAGAGTTAAAACGGTAGATGTATTAAAAATTTGCGCAAGAATTAGAATAAATATCTGAATAATTCAGAAATTACACTGTCACTACTAGGTATTAGTTTTGACGATATTAAATAATTTTGTTGCAAACAACCAGAATGGCAAGGACCTGTTGATCGATAACTGCTATCCTACATTAAAACTAAAAGTTATAGATTACAAAAGTTTAAAAGTTTAAAATCAAAACAAATGGCGCACGCAGCAGCAAAGGAAGGTTGATGGAATTTGGTTGAGGTCACAAATGCCTTACCACCTAGGTTAAACCTACCAGGGACACAATGGTCCCCGATGGCGTCGCCAAACATTATACCATGCGCAATGGCTGTTTGCCGTGACGTCACCATGAGTTAGCCAATGACGAACGAGAACAATGGCTGTTTGGCCATCTGATTGGACTATCCCAGTCACGTGATGTGCACGTCACAGCAAACAGCCATGGCGCGTGGTATAGGGACAAGTGAGGGGAAATGCCAGGAGTCATTGTTACTAATTCTTATATAACAATAAAATAAAATATCCCAAAGCTTGGCCAAAGCTAATTGTCAACCCTGATGTATAAAAAATGATACTACGAAAAATCCCACAGCAAAAGTGGTCAGCACTGAAAGTGTTGTGAATTGCAACACCATACCATTCGCTAAGCTGCGAGAAGTTACATTGGTCTTTTAATGAAAAGATCAAGGTTCTCAGTCAGTAATTTACACCTGAAATAGTGTAATTGTAATTGACGTTTACGTAATGCAATTTCTCTCATCTTTTATGTTATAGAACTTTTTGTTAAGAAATGTGTATGCTGTTATGGCACTATACCTGAGAAGTTATTTTTGATACGATATAAGCTTACCATGTATGACAATTTGTGGCATAGCGAAGATAAAGAAATAGCTGTACTGCTATGATCGATAGGGTTGATCATGAATTAATAAGAAGGGCTCTCAATGAGATATGTATGTAACAGCAAT
Organism: Lithobius niger; assembly: GCA_023313725.1. NCBI lineage: Eukaryota > Metazoa > Arthropoda > Chilopoda > Lithobiomorpha > Lithobiidae > Lithobius > Lithobius niger. The sequence continues at coordinate 58,503 of JAHWFP010183427.1, read as the reverse complement.
AAATGTGCGCAATGTGAGACAAAAAATCTAAAGTACACAGGTTAGTTTAGGTTGAAAAATAAGTGGTGGTGATGTACCATTTTTATTTTTAAATCTTGTTACTTTTAAACTGGAAATTATTGTTTTTTTTTTCAGTTAAATATATTTTTTTGCCTTTCCCTGTTTCTGTTTGAAAATTTAAAGTTTAATAAATATTTCTTAAGTTATTAAAAAATAGAAATTAGTCCCAAATGCTACTTTGAATCAATAACCCTCTGCACGCAACCAATTTGCTGAAATATTTCCACTATATTACCAAATAAATCTATTTTAATAATGTTAAAATTTGTGAGTTCTGTATACAATAATGTAAACAAGGTTAAATTTAAAAGAAAATGATTTGGTTTTCAAGTTCCATTTGATGCCGGTGTTCAAATATTTTTTCCCTGGTGTTTACTTTTTATTTCCTAACTTTAAACAGCAAAAAATTACTGTTTTAAAAAAATGAATTTTGACTAAAAATAGGAAGTATTTTTAATAACATTATTTTAAACTGCTAAGATTTTCTCTGGATGATTAGAAACAGCTAGGAAATTAGACCATCTTTAATATGTTGTAGTAGACAGGCACAAACTTGAAGTAAAGGTATTCTTAGTAATAGTAAAATGTACCATACTACGATGTTATGGTACGGAGCTACCTCCTGTTTTGGCTTTCTCTGTTAAAGGTGTAGGAGATTTTGGTCCCTGGCGTAAAGTGGTGTCTTTGATTTCGATTCTTGATTTTGATGCTGATCTGTACGGGTAGTGAACCAGGATGGTATGGTTGTAACGGTAGGGACGAGAGCACTGATGACTGAAAATCATCTGGACTGGTACAAATTAAACTGGCGGTGGTAGCACCATTGCATTTTGGTGGGGTACATCGTAATTAAAGGCATGTGGAGTGGGTACAACATATTAATTCATTTCAAGGAAAAAATTCTTAGTTAAAGAAATGTATTCTTTTGCTCGGCAATAATGTTAATGGGATAGGCCGTAACGTGTAAGTTTTATTTTATATGTAATTTACAAAGTGTCAACATTGCATCCTATTATGATACATAGTGTTAAAGAGTGGGTGGGTATCTGTATCGCTATTGTATCAGTATCTTCAGAGGCTCAGTGTCGGTAGTGGTATCATTATCAGATCCGTAATTGGTATCAGTAACGGTTCTTCATTAAATAGCCATACGGTGTTGATGGCCACATGCTGAAGGAAGTTTTTTCTCTCAACATTTGTATTCCGAAGTCGGCAGCTGAGTATGTACTTCGATAACAGGCCTCTTTGTTTGGAGTACACATTTCGGAACACAACACCCGACCACCAGTGAAGACTTCACATGAGGTTGTTTTCTTGAATCACGTCGGGTCAATTAAAGTCAAGGAACACGAATTTAAATGTTCACACTCTTAGTTGATGGCATCAGCTTCAATCCAAATGAAGTATGACATTGATGTTAGAAGGCTACAGCATCATTATTTTACGGCTTGGACGTCACAGTATTCTGAGTTGCTACGAAATTTGTTCGTTGGTTGTAAGGCTGATTTGATGGAGTCCAATCAAGACGGTCACTGGTCTCAGCTTGAGGTCTTCACCAACGTGATTCTAGTCTTGATTCAGGGGCATTGTTGCCGCAGTGTGTGCTTTTATGGCCAAATCCACTACATGATAAACAACGAGGCCCTTGGTAATCTTCCTGATACATGCGCTGGCACTCTAAATACGTGATCAGTCACTTGTCAAAACACACAGAACTAGGCTGACACTCGTTGTGGGTTTATTTTACATCTCTTTCCTTGACGACTTTTATTACGGCGTTGACCAATATTATTTATTTAATTAGCATCGCCACGGCTTTAGGATGGGCTGTGGTACCAGTACTGCTCTTAAAAATGTAAATGTCATTGAAACTCAATTAACGTGGGAAAATATGCTGGTACGATTTTAATTTATTTAACGAAAGCATTTGACACAATTAGTCATGAAATCTTACTTGAAAATTGCAAAAAACTGGGTGTATGTTGGATGACGCACAATATTGTCAATGTTATTTGAGTGAGGGAAAGGCTGCAACTAATATTGATAATACTGTCAGTGACTTTTATGGGCTTATGTATGGTGTGCCACAGGGATCAATGATGTGACCACTACTTTTTTTTATTTACGCCACTAAAATTTAATTAAGTGGTTCTCAGGAGTGGTATTAAAAAATTGGTGCGAGAGGGTAGTATTTTTTTTTACGGTTTATTCGTGATTTTTCACATGAGAAGATGGCTTTTTTTACCAAACAAAAGAAATCAGTAGCTTACATGTTGTTGTTGAGTACAATATTTATATTTTAATGCCAGGATCAGTTTTCAAAAATTGAACATTTGGAAAAGTCATTTTTTAGATCGTAGTTTTTGTTGTGACATGTGTCTGAACAAACCTTACATTCGATTCAAGGCGATCATGTGAAGGGAGCAACGAGCTGATGTGGTCATCAGCTCCAGAAAATGTTTCGTGAAATTGCTGATGCGTGATTGGAATTTTTATTTTTTAGATAATATCATTGAAGACGTTTCATATGCAAGAAAAATCCATGCGTGCGTTCCTGAGAACCACTTACTTAACTTTTAGTGGCCTTATATCAATTATATAAAATAATAATAATAATAATAAAGGCACCTGAATACATTTATGTGCAGATGATATAATTTTAATTTCTAATGAAACTATTTATGCTGAAATGATTAAATAAATACAAGATGAATTCAATAACAATTAATTAGTACAGATTAAATAAATAAAGTTTTCGTAAATAAGGTTAAAACGCTATTTATAAGTATTCAATCCCGGAATTAAAAAAATCAATGATAGGGAAACGTGTAAATCCATGCAGATTCATGTAATCGTATTGATTGCAGACTTAAATTATGTGAAATTGAAGAGGCTGACAAAATGAAATACCTTGGTATCCTCATTGATAATAAATGGATATTTAATTCCCACATACAATATGTCATTAAGAAACTACGTAAAATATTACCAATGATGGATAACTTAAAATGTGTTATTAAAACCAAAATTAAATTGAATCGATATATGCATCAATTGAAAGTATCTTGAGATGGTATTTATGGGCATGCCAAACTCACACAACTAAAAAAAAAAAAAAAAGTAAAAAATAAAATTGTTAAAATATTGTTCAAAACTCACAATGAGGTTAAAACTAACAGTATTTATAAAAAGTGCATTATTTTAAACGTTAGTCAACTTAAAGGTTTTATAATATTTTATGAAAACTACTATGATAATAAGTACTAAGGAGTCACTGAAACAAAACCAATTTAATGTGGAAAACAACCTATAGTTCTAATATTCCTAGAGCCATTAATGATTACGGTAAGCAGTGTAGAAATTATTGAATACCAAATATATTTAATAAACTGCTACAAAAATCATTAAATTATAGAGGTAAAAAACTTAAGAAAGAAGTGAAATTGTATTTTACAAAAAATTGACCAAAATGATTTGAATAATAATTGATGAAGTGTTCAATACTTAGTGGAATAAGGTATTGTGATTGCTGGGTGGTTTTACTGATGGGGAGTTTGGATAATTTTGTACCGGGGTGGAAGGGGTTGTGGGGTTGTGTGTAATTATGTAAATTGTATTATGCTATTACCTAAATCATATTTTTGAGTTCTTTTTAACTTGTATTCGGCTTCTAGAAGCTTTACAGACCTTAAAGTTGTTAATTGTAATAAATTATTATTATTATTATTACAACTATTTCGTCTCCCTTTTAAATTTGAAGGAAATCGGAAGATTATATGGCCATTACAGATTGCTAGGATGATGGCACATTCACTGTTTTACAAAAATAAGAGTTATTTGAAAGTGGCCAACCAATTTCAAGATGGTGGCCATTACAGATTATTCGTGACGATAGCACATTAACTGTTTCAATTGGTATCAATTATTTCATCTCCGTTCTAAATTTTGAAAGAAATTGGGTGATAATATGCATATTTTCAAACAGTGGTTTGATTTCAAGTTGGCGGCCATTACAAATTACCCGTGATAATGGCACATTCACTGTTTCATTTATGATCAACTAATAAATGGCTCGTATATTGTAAAATCTGAAAGATATCGGATTTTTCTCAGTAGCAAAAATGTTGGTTAGAAACAGTATGTTCATCCACAGATTGTACAGTATTCCTGCTACGCTGAGCAGTGGGAGCAATTATTTACGTTATGATGTAGAATTCAAATCTACACTAAATGTTGGGCGTTATTCCTACTCAGAACATTATGAACTGCTCCTGCACAGACCGCTACCATTATAACAACATACATTTTACATTTATTGTGTTTCACTTTCACTGAGCAAAGACAACCAATATTACCATACAGTCATTTAAAGGCTGAAGAAACTAACTGTATTTTACCTTGGAGTAGAATTCGAAACAATATGATACTAAGAAGATTAATATAATACTTACCCACCCACCCTTTACACTGTGAACCGTGCAATGATGCAATGTTGAACACTTCTTTAAATACATACAAAATAAAACGTACATTGCGTGTCCATATCCTTTTCACATTTTGTAACGTACTACGATGCAATGGCAGACACTTGTTTAGAAATTTGTTTCCTTTCTAAAATTAAGTTTTAATACATACCCACCCATGTACCTTTAAAACGATGTACTTCAGAACGATGCCATGGCAATGCAGCTGCTGTTATATATTGGGCCAGTACGCATAACTGCCACTCATCAGCGGTTTAGCCCTTACCATTTCTCCCCTACCAATCAGATTCTCCACCTTAACAGATCAGAATGGAATGAAGAATCGAATGAAGGACACCCCCTTATAACCATAATCTCCTAAATCTTTAACACAGAGAACCGAATCCGGAAGTAGCCCCGCCACCATTACATTGTGGTATGGTCCATTCCGTGTTTTTGCCATTACATCGCTGCATGATACGATTTACAAATACTATTCTTTTTGTTCATGAAATGTGAAATGAAATACTATTGTCGAGTCTTTTCTCTTCCAAAAGTTAAAGATCACCAGGATTTTCATTTTGTGGTAGAGTTTATTTTTTTACCTTAGATTACTTCTTCGGTTTCAATGTATCATAAAATAATCACTTGGACTCGTTTGTCACTTCGGATATGGGAAGGCATGCGAATAAAACGTAAGGCCATAATGCATATAAGGCTTATTTCCGTGGTACGATTTTCAATTAAGGTTTTTACCAGTTTACCTTTTCAGCATTAAAATTTAAAGATTTCTGTCTATTAAATGCCGACAAATTGCTGGAAAAATACCAACACTGGTGATTCACAAAACAGCAGTGTTTTTGTGTGTGATTTTAAATGTAATGCATTGTTACTGCATAACTCTCCAAAAGAGATATAAAGTTAGCTGTGTATTAACTGTAGTATCGGTTCAATAAATTATTATATCGTATAATTTTGATTTAAGAGAATTCTTTAAAACCTATTTAGTTGACCTTAATTTGGTGTCATTACCGTAAAATAACCAGCAGGTAACAGTAGTATAAATTTCATAAAATATTTACTTAAAACTGGGATAGCATCACTATCTGGACATGACCACTCAATTGTTGCACTAGTATCAGTCTTTCTTGTTATTTCTACCACTGGTTCACAATGTCTCCTACCTGCAAAATACAAACAGACAATTTCAGAAAAAATAAAACTCGACAATAGTGTAGCTACATTATTGATACCATAAGCAAATGACGATTCATCATCACAAGCATCAACAGCAGTGAACCCTGAGAAATAACTCGAAAGCACCACTTCTGTAATCTTGGTAATTAAAGCCAATGATGGGTACATGCTGACGGGTGTGCAATGGTTTCATGCTTCCTTCGAATGGATACCTTGATGTTCTCTATTGGTTACCTCCATTAGATGGTTAAAAAAAGCTGTAGTATTAATATGCCACTAATTCTAACGGGCCAATAATTACTTGCCCTAAAACAAAATATTGACTATTCAATGCCGGCATTTACCCTAGAAAAGGGCACGAAAGCATTACTGAACATGATAGTAATTTCAGTCACGATGGAGCAGAACAGCTAAGATTCCGGTGTTGGCATTCCTTTTGTCCATCGCTAAAGACAGGAATAAAAATTCATGAGAAAATAAAGAAGAAACGATTGTTCTGTAATTTTTTCCACATAACGTTTGAAGCAAATTGAATGCATGATGCTACGTTTCCGTCCACTACCAAGAACTAAAAACACGTAAATATCTCAATCGTAGACTCTAACAGTAACTGTGTAGAGTCTACAAGTGTGATATGCACATGTTTTTGAACCTGTAGTGCAAGGAAACGTGGAATCATACACTCAGTTTCCTGCAAACAATTTGTGCAACAAAAAAGAAATGGGGACGATGAAGAGGAGCATATAACTAATATCAGACAAATTACCGTTTCCGCTTTATGCCTCCTTCAATCTGACGTGCACAAGGTGCATTTCCTGTAAGAATAAAAATTCTAATTTGACAGTAATATTATAGTCAAGAAAATACGTTTTTAAGGATTGGTTTTGGAACATATTAATAATAATAATGATGATATAATAATAGTTTTATTATCAGAAAGGAAAACAGATGACCAACGGGATGGTGAATATCGCTAACAATGGCTCTGAGGTTAAAACAAATTTAGATTAAACATACAAAAAGCAGCTAAAATTAAAAATGCAAATAAAAATCTACTAAATCTAGGGAGAAAAAATAGCCACTACGGCACAAAATGGGTGAACATGATTATACTAAAAAAAAATTTAAATCACAAATTAAACAACTGGGTTTGTCAAGAATACCTTAATGAAATTTAAAATAGGGTTATAACTATAGTAAACCTGAAATAGGTTAGTCAAATAACAATTTAAAATTCATGATTTAAATGGAAGTTAAGAAACCATTATGGTTGCACTTTTTGAACGACCTGCAGAACTTCCCCAGAGTAGTTGCCGAGACGACAGTTTCTAGAAGTGCATTCCAACAGTTTACTATACGATATGAAAAAAAATATGCTGTCTGCAATTTAAATTTGCGCTAAGTCAAACAAGCTTTAAACTGTGCAGCAGGAAGAAATTTAATTTTAAATGCTTACGCCAAGGTGGCAAAGATTATGTGTTATAGTGATATGCAACGAAGTGTTATAGTGACATGCAACTCAATCTTGTGGATCAAGACCACAACAGGTGAATACATATAGAGAGTTAAAATATGTTTGGGCCCCCATTCTTCTGAAGTGCCGACATTATTCCATATTAACATTTAACGTATAATAAAAAACTTGAGCACTAATTTTAAACACTGATTCTGAGACAAGGTATTATCCGATCCACACAGCTCGAGTTCGATCCGATCCACACAGATGGAAAAGGCCCAAAAAATCACCACAGACCAGACGGTGCAACATGGAATACGTCATACATAAGTCAGACTTTATTCTCCGAAGCTCATGCGATTACAAACCTAGTATACGTAGCCTAACGGGTAATCCACATTTTTAAACACTTAAGGGACTTGTGAAGCTGCGCTGAACAGACTCCACCTGGTCGATATCACCCAAGAAAGATGGTGACCAAACCTTACAGGCAAATTCCAAAATTGGTCTAACATAGACTTTAAACACTCAGAGTATGTAACTCAATACAGCCTAATGTGAGTGCAATGGCATAAATAAATGCATTTGCATGTGCATGATACGGCCACAATGGGATTTCGGATGGATTCAAGTCCCATTAATGGATCAGCCAGGCAGCACCAGTATGCAGGGAACCATGCAGCTATAATCACGCTGACACTAACAAGCATCAAGGCATAATCTTAAGTATGGTCACATACCTCATTCACTCAAGCATTAGTGCAGGGCTTTTAAAACTCGGCCTTTAACAGCTGAAGATACGGAGAAAAACATTGTAATAATACCTTGTCTGAGAATCAATGTTTAAAATTAGTGCTTAGGTTTTTTATTATACGTTAACTGTTAATATGGACTAATGTCGGCATTTCAGAAGAATGGGGGCTTAAACATATTTTAACTCTCTCTATGTATTCACCTGTTGTGGTCTTGATCCACAAGACTGAGTTGCATGTCACTATAACACTTCGTTGCATATCACTATAACACATAATCTTTGCCACCTTGGCGTAGGCATTTAAAATTAAATTTCTTCCAGCTGCACATTCAGAGATAGTGAGGATCAAGTATTTTTCAAAAATAGTATGAATATGTTGGCTAAGGTGGTATAGATTTAGGTTCAACCTTAAATGGTACAATTGCTAGTGATTTAGATATTATTAGAGTCTGAGTAATTTAAGCTTAGTCATGATTACTAGGTCCTGTAAACATTTTGAGGTTTTTGACTCTGGTGTAGAGGCCGGATCTCTGTACTATGAAGGGGCGACACTACATTTTGACTTGTTTGACATTCCAGCCTCCAGACGTGAAGATGTGAAATTACCTAGGAAAAAATGGACGGTTATTTCTGAAAAAGAGGTTTATTCAAACCGACTTAATCATCGTACGAGTATCATAATAAGTAAGATGATGATCCTAATGACTTGATTAGGAGACTCAGACTTTTGTATAAATCTACTTTGGCAGGCCATGATGGACATAAAACAAGATGGTCGAAAATTTTTTTTTTAGAAATACAGCAAAGGCAAATCACAACTGTTCGAGGAAAAAGGGTGGCAAGTAAAAATTTAAGTTTAGACTTGAAACATTATTTTAAAAAACCCATGAAAATCAAGAATGGCAATCAACTTGGAAAAAACGGACCAGTACTCTTAAAAAAAGGGTTATTCAAACAGACTTTATTATAAGTAATACGTTGAACCTAATGACTAAAGAGACGCAGGTGTTAGGATAAATTTACTTTGGCAGGCCATGAGAGATATAAAATGAAATGGTTGAAATTTTATCTGAAGTGCAGCAAAGACAAATCATAACTGATCAGAAAAATATGGTGGTTTGTCAAAATTTACGTTTATAATTTAAAAAAATAATAAAATATAACCATGTAAACCAAAAATATCAAAATATGGTACTGCATCAATAAACGTAGCACTTTAAACAGACTGGAGCAGTCAGTTATTATAACCTATAAAAATAACCGACAACTGGAAGTTCTTTCTGCGAGGTGTGCAGGACGAAAAGGGCTTCTTTTATCAAGTTTGGGAAGGAATCGTAGACAAAATCATAGATAATTTACCACTTGAAATACATTTACTGGGATATCAGTGGTGCGAAGCTGGAACCAAACTGGCTCGAGGAGATCCGGGAATAAATAAATTAGATGAAGCATGCAAAGAACACAATGTAGTTTACTCCGAAAGCTCGACAATAAAAATCAACACACCACCGATGAAATTCTATTTTACGAAACTCAAAGAGTAAGAGAGGGTCCTTCTCTGGTGTGGGGAATAACTAGTTACTTTGTTCATTTAGAAAATAGTGGGGAAAAAAACTAAGGTTCGAAATAGGAATTTTAAAAAATGGTTCAACTTGTAAAAAAACTTGACAAAGCCATGAGGAAAATTTTCCGAGATGGAAAGTGATTGTACTGGGCCTGAAGCATCTACAGCAGGCAGACCGGGTGGAAATGATACTTTATGCTAAGCTAGATAATGGTAGTAACTTTTGACCTGCATTAACGTCATGTCCAAATTTTCTTGGGTCATTACTATTAAATAGAAAATCCGTATAGACATTACCAAACCTTTCAAAAATATACTCGATGGAATAACTGCCCCTAAAAATGTACAAGTTGATTTAGGTAGCAAGTTCCGCCAGAAAGACTTCAAAGCACTGTTTAAGCGAATTAACAAAATAATGTACTCTACTTACTGTGAGAAGAAAGTGTGCACGGTAGAATGTTTAAAAGAACACTGAAAACTTAGTTGAGGAAAAGATTCACCAAACAGGGGAATTAAAACTGGGTACACAATATCGACCACTTAGTTTTAAAGTACAGCCACACGGTTCATTCCTACACAAAACTGAAACAGAGGGAAGTAACCAGGGATCACAAACCGTTGCCGATAGGCACTAGTACTAAACGGTTGTTGCAGAAACCAAAATTCGAAGTAGCATTATAAATCATAATTTGTAAAGTTGAGAAAATGTTTGCTAAATTAAAGTTGCAAAATTTTAGTAACTAAGTTTTTACGATCGTATAGTGTAAATTGAGAGGCCTGTTGACCTCTACAGTAGAAGAATGGAGTCCACACAGATTTACCGTGAGAACATCTGCTTTTATTCTTTACGTCGGGCCAAGTTTAGCCTCAAGAGCTTCCTGGGTTGCAACCGAGTATCGAGAATACAACCAGCAAAAACATTGCATCCAGTCAAAGTCGATGCCAGATCCAGAGCCTGGAGTCTGGTTGGTTGAATATGAATGTAAGTGTGAGTAGTAGAGAAGAAAGACAGTTAATACCAAAGAGTGTGGTAGTTGCTCTAGTGGTAGTGGTGGAGTGCGGTAGTTAATACCAGATGTTGTGTGTGCACCAGTGTCTGTTTCATCACAGGTGAGGGTTTTTGAGAGAGGAGAGGATGAGTCATGATGAGGGAGGTATGTTAAACAAGTCCCTATTTATTCTAACCTAAATTCTTTGGCGATTTTTCATTAGGGTCTTGGAATGCAAGAGGTTTAACTGGTAAAATCAGCCAAATTGTAAGTCTTTTGGAATGTATAGATATCCTAGGTGTGCAAGAAGCATATGTCAAAAAGCAGAAAGTTAAAAAGCACTTTAGTTATTAAAAACACATACAGAGTAGCCATTAAGTGCTGGTGAAACAACGAAATCACCGGATGGGTGGTAGATGGGTGATGGTAGTCTTTTTACACGCTTCTCAGAGAGTTATGGGTGTGGTTTGGCAATTATGGTTGTCAGTTTCAGTCACCTTGTGTGATTGCAGGAGATTTCCTTGTTTCACCAGCACTTAATGGCTACTCTGTATGTGTTTTTAAGCATATGTCAGTTCGAACCTACCCCGTATACCAGGAACTGATTGTATATCTGCATGTACTGGTTCAAAAGTGAAAATTTTCATTAAGTAGAAAGTCCCCTATTTAAATGCTGTTCGTATGAGGGTGCGTGTGATAGATATGTGTGCCATTAAAGTGTGGATGGGTGGTAGATGGGTGATGGTAGTCTTTTTACACGCTTCTCAGAGAGTTACGGATGTGGTTTGGCAATCATGGTTGTGTCAGTTTCAGTCACCTTGTGTGATTGCAGGAGATTTCAATGCGCATTACTATGCGTGGGGCTCTTCGCAATGTGACGCCAGAGGTCGTCGGCTGGCACAGGTTATAGTCTTCTGGTCTCACGATTGTACATAGTGATATGCCTACGTTTGTACGCATGCAGGCGGGGAAGCAGCAGGAATCGGCGATTGATTTTTTCCTCTGCTCGCCCGAGATGGCTGATGTTTTTCGCTACGCCGTCTCGGACGATCTTCGAGGAAGCGATCATTTTTCGATTGCGCTGCTTCCAGTTGCTGGAAAGCATGATGCACCAAGAACGTTTACTCGGTGTTCGAAGCCAAAGATTGACAATGGAAGTTTCGGCATCTTGTGTAAGCGATTGTTGCCATCTACAAGGACGAGGCAAGCTCTCTGTCGGGTTGGGAGTCGTGTTCAACCTGTCTGGTGGACCCCAGCTTGTAATAGAGCAATCAGAGACAGGCAGCAGGGCTAACGCAAGTGGAAACGGGCTCCATCTGATGAACGGTGGTTTGTGGACAGTGCCACTGTGCAGGAGTCTGCATACATTCTGCGCATGGAGAAGGCTCAGTATAGCATTCGAATATGTGCTGCTGTTGCGTCTGCTAGCACTGTGTCACAGGCATGGCGTGCTCTCCGACCACAAGATGCAAAGAGCTCGGTGATGTGGGCTTATGAGCAGTTGCGCACAGAGGGAACCAAGCAGCTTTATGTTGAGCGGAGAGTTTCTGGCGATTCCGTTTAATGCAAGATTTGCCAGTGTTTGCTCTCTGCCGTGTGGCGCACAGCCACCGGACGGAGTGAGGATGTTAATCAGAGTGTAGAGGCTAGTGAACTACTCCATATCTCTGAATTCCGCAGAGCCCTATCCAAGTGCAAGTTGAATAGCGCTACCGGGATCGATGGTGTTTCATACACCAGCCTTCGCTCTTTGTCGGAACAGGATAAGTTTGTGTTTCTTAAGTACTTGCAAGAGCTTCTTGACGGTGCCCCTCTTCCTCCCTCTTGGCTCTTCACGGTTTTAGTACTAGTCCACAAGCATGGTAGTAAACGCTCGGACCTGCAGAACTATAGGCCCATTGCGCTTATTTCCTGCGCTTGTAAAGTATATTAGTGAATGTTGGTCTATATATTCTAAGTGCTAATTTAATCTTACAACTGTTTGTCAGAGGTCCAATTTAGGTATAGGTCTGGACGTTTAGCGCAGGACGCCATCCTGTATTTTTTGTCCAGCATCAGAGAGGCATTGGGCAAGATCTTACTGGTTTAGCAGTGTTCTTGGATATCCGTGCCGCCTATGATACGGTGAGCATAGCTTGGGTCAAGGCTTCTTTAGCAAGAATGGGTGTTGGAGAGAAGTTGTCTAGAGCGATTCTTGCACTTCTTGAAGAGAGAGCATTTGCAACGAGAGTGGATGGGTATTGGACGGCGCAGGCAAGCACGGCCCGAGGGATTTCCCAGGGGAGCTGCCTCAGTCCTGTACTATTTGCCGTTGCTATAAATGATGTTCTACACGAAATGCAACTTGAGACAAATATTGTCTGTTGTGCTGATGATGTGGCTCTGTGGTTTGTGGGCAGTGATCTCAATGTCCTTGCGTAATTTGCTCAAGAGCAATAAATTGTATTGAACAGAGCTTAGCGAATCACGGCCTTTCTCTTGCACTGGCCAAGACAGAAATGGTTGTGTTCTCTCGGCTTGCTGGCAGAACGAATGTTCATCCAATTATTGAAGTGGGTGGTATGCAGATCTGGCCGACGAACTGTGTGAAGTATCTTGGTGTGTGGTTGGAAAGCAACCGTAAGTGGACAGAGCACACAAGGATCCTTAGAGAAAGAGTTGAGCCACGTCTCCCAATCCTGAAATCACTGACCCATTATCGAAACATCCGGCAAAAAGATCTGCTAGCTGCATATCGTGCCCATATTAGAGAGACCTTAGATTTTCATCTCCCTTTTCTGGCTGCGTCGAACCGAATTCTGCGCAGTCTACAAGTTGGAATTAATGAGTGCCTGCGAACAGTGATGGGGTGCCTGCTGACAACATCGGTTCAAGGCCTCTGGTTCGATGCTTGCGAACCTCCGATTCACCTGAGAGCTGATGAGAAGTTAGTAATGCTATGTTTGCGTAATATCTGCAGAGGCGAGCGGGATCCGGTTGCAACAGTTTTACTAGATTACAGGTCACTAAGTGCTGATGTGTGTGAGCATCTTGGGGTAGTGGGACGTGGGACGAACCTCCTTAGAGACCAGTCTCTTAGTTACTCGTGGGAGTTGTGTCTGTGCGCTTGCTGTGTCCGTGGATAAGGTGCCCTGCATTGAGTGAGGTGTTCACGAGGAAAAGTTGGCGAGCATGTCTGCGACGCATCATTTCAGGCGCAGACTATGACGGGTGGTATTGGTGTGTGGATACATGATTTGAAGATTGTGGTCAAGAGAAGTCTTGAAGGTGTCTCGTCAAGCTATCTGTGCGAGATGGCTGCTATCTCGGTGGCGTTGGATGTTTCAGATCAGCAATTGATGGATTTCAGAGTGCTCACGGACTCGCGAGCATCGGTAATGGCATTGCGCCAGGCATTGCAGACCTTCTCTGTGAGTGACCCTCCGAAGTTCAGCATTTGCTGGAAGATTTGGACTGCGTACCAAACTGGTTATCCAGCGATTGACTGGATTAAAGGACACTCTGGCATTTCAGGTAATGAAGAGGCAGACCGGATTGCTAAACAAGCGTGTTTAGACACTGTGAATGGAGTCACTGGTACCATCTGTGGCACTAGTCAAGCCGGTAGTGAAGTCCTGGACTCTCAGGCGGTGGGCTGCGGCAGTGATTGGTCGTGTCCTGTTCGACATCTGTCTGACCTGCTCTTATGAGTCGGGTCTCAATATCTTGTCCTTTTGGGAAGCCAGGACGATTTCGCGTCTGATGACTGGGCACTGTCTCCTCCAGTCACACAAAAATGAAGATGGGATGGAGTTTGACTTCAGCCTGTCAATGTAAGTATGACAATACTCTATCACACCTGTTGCTGCATTGGACTTTATGGCGTGAAGAGTGCAAAATTATCCACCGCTGGGTTCGCAGAGGCACAACAGCGAAAGAGTTATTAACTTTCAGAGGCCTCGCAAAGACATTATGTCACGATATTGCACGATATTGCACGATTTGTTAAAGCAACGTCAATCCTACTTTGACTCATTCTTCCTTCTTTCCTCCTGCATGTAGTTGAAACAGAGAGTTTGGCGGATTCCTTGTACACCAGTGGAGAGACTCACTCGCGTGTTGCAATTGTGTATTTCTCCGTGGGATGAGTTGTTGGCAGTTCGTGCTGGTCGTGGAGTTTTGGGGTTTTGTGTTCAGTGTCTAACGTTGTCTTACAGTGTACACAGTTGAGAGCACGCACGGGTGGTGAGAGAGACTTCTCCTGTTTTTCGGTTTGTTTGGAAGTGAGTAGACTTACTTGCGTGCAGCTTTGGAGTATATTTGCTGTAGGAGTTCTTCGGGTGGAATGCATTGTTCGCAGTTTGTACTGGACATGGTGGTTTGGTGTGCATTATCTGACGTTATTTATCAGTGTATGGGACCTCTTCTGTTTTTTTGGTATGGTTTAATTTGCAGTGTTGAGTTAAATTACTGAGTGTAATATTATTTTGTAGAGTGGGCGCATGGTGGAAGGCCAAGGCCCCAAATAAAGTACAATTAAACTCCTGTAACTCCGGAATGGATCGATCAATCGAAAAAGTGGTCCCTGTAAGGTTGAAGCCCAGGGAAAAATTATTAGTTTTAGTTTTGCTGGAGAGAGGACTTCAATCATATATATACACGGCTGTCGCAGTGTATGATATTTCACTTAGGAGCAGACTTAGCTCAGGAGCAGACTTAAATTGTGAGCAAACTTTATGAAGCATTATTAGGAAGGATTAAACAAACGAAGCTTCAACAATCAGCAAGAGGGCGAGCGGGCTCATTCTTGCCATGGTAGCAAAGGAACAGGGCGAGCAGAACGGATATGCGCTCTAACAATTAGATTCAAACGCTATTACTTCAATAATGCTGACTATTACAGCCGAGTTGAATCAGCGGGAATCGTATGTTACGCCGGGGGACAACTAGTTCAATTCAATTCATTTCGCTCCCTTTTCTGTCCTTTGTTAAAAGCTTGACACTTTTTGGCATCGTGTGGTCAGCTACGCTGCTATTAAAGGTAACAAGATTCTTATCCCACCTAACCTTTGTCTGTTACCAAAAAGTGTGATGGGGCGACAATCTTGTCACCTTTAATGGCAACGTAGCTGACTACCTTCTACCAAAAAGTGTCAAGCTTCTAACGAAAGATCAGAATATGAAGTGGCCGTCAACAGAGTAGAAGAGCAATGATCATATGAGGAGATACAACAATGATGAATGGTTTAGTAATGCTTCGGCAAAAGGCATTTTACATTGTTATCATCGATTCTTTTCATAGCAATGCCTTACATTACGTTGTTACACTCTCATGTCCTGGTGAAATGTAATTAGTAGCAAGCTGACCAAAATAAAATGACCTTTAAGAGTGAAAGGATGTATAAAGTGGGAAATAAGTTAGCCTGAGTGGAAAAATATCCCCATAAAAAACCCACAAGTTAACGTAGCTTCTAAAAGACCAGTCAGGTGAAACGGTGCTCGGAGGTTTTAGTACCATGAATTCGAAAAAAAAATAGTTCCCGTTTTATTTTTATTGAATGAAGTACTACGTAGGAAGAAAGTAAAAAATGGGGAAATGATTTAATTCGTTAAATAGAAGGTACATGACTCCAAGTACAACAGTTCACCAGGCAACATTAGTCTTAAATAAATTCATCCTTCCTTTTTTGCCACGTAAAACTTTTAATTACAATAAACGTTATTATTTAAATAAACTATTTTTTGTTAGTCATGTTTTTTTTTCCTCATTACTAAAAAAAATTATAAACGTTTTATAATATTAGAATGGATGCTAACACGAATTTAACGATATTTACTGCCACGAGACCTTTCCAACGCAGTACCAGCTACGGAACCATCTAAGTGTCCTACTCTCATTTCATCTAGATAAATGCATTTGCTTCACTGAGCAGTTAACCGTAACCGGGAGGGATACATTGTTTCTATAGCGAACAAAAGTCTTTACTACTCGCAGTACGAGATGCTTCTACTGGAAAAATTGTGACTTGGTGATCTGCTTCATTTCCTTCTGTCGGTGCATATCTCTTTACAAGCGCTACTAATAGTTTGGCTGGACCAAATGTTGAACTGCAAAGTACAGATCTGGTTAGGGATCGAGTTTGTTAGAGATACAACCGTGAGTAAGGTGCCTTTCTGGTCACATTATTTGAAAATGCATAACCTGAACGATATTCCTGCTCTGCTGGACGAAGCCTTTCATAAGATTCAAGGTTCCAACAATGCTTTTGTCAAGTGATTGCGTGATATCGTGATTGAACAACCTCATCATCTGTGTCGCAAAGTACCAACTGCTGCGGGCTTCTTCCTAAATTCCTCTCCAGAAGGCACTCACAGGTTAGTCGAATGCATTGGTCAACGTTCAAAATTTAAACGACCAGAGATGTTTATTTTAATATTCGGTAATGGCTGCAGATTTCCAGTTGAAGATAATTAACCAGAAAGAGTATCGAGCTGTCAGTGATATGTTCACCACCAGCATGTGTTATGTATTTCTAACTTTCGTCAAAACAGTTGATTGTTGATGGGTTTTAAGGCTTCGGGCAGATGACCTGGAGTGGTTAACGCTCGTTAAACCCTTTAAACCTTTTTTTTTGAAAGAATCGTGTTTCAGCTAAACGCATGGCAGCTATTGGTCTGTTTACTGTATTTCTACTGTATTTCTACCGTTTACTGTGTTTGTAGATGCAGGCTTTCAGCGATGAGCGGAATTGTTTCAAAGTAAGCAGCAACGAACGTTTCGTGTTTGACCGTTGTTGCTCATTAACTGAACAACAATGAGAATTGCTACAATTATTACCCTAACGTGCATCATTTTGTTGTGAAAGATAGCACGCATGAATTGTTTCAAAATTGGCGGAAACAATCACGGACGGGCTGAATGCTGATGTATAGTGATAGGATAAACGTCAAAATCTGGACGAAATGTCCTGTTAACCTTTAGTTGCATGAATTAATTTCTCATACTTTTTTTTAGTCAGTCGTGGGATTCGAACAAGCATTCGCTTGGTTTGGAGACGAGGACGCTAACCACAGGGTAGTTGATGCTCGCTTTGGTCGGGGTCCCCAGAGACCCCTTACAAAGTTCTTTCACGCTCAGTCATGGCAACACCAAGAACAAAAACGAGAGGGTTGTGGTAATGTAGGGTAGAAGAGGAGGGGTAGAGGGAGCGTGGCGAAGAGGAGGAGGGAAGATGAGGGAAGGAGAGGGGGAGATGTTGGACACGACTGGAGAGGGGAGAAGAGGAGAGGGAAGAATAGAGGAGGAGAGGGGAGGGAAACAGTAAGGGGTTAGGGAGGATGAGAAGGGAACGATAATATTATTTTCCTACTGAATGCAGGCATCAAGAAGAAGGGGGATACGGGCGGTAGCAAGGAAGGGCGTGGTGTTTGAGGTGGGGGGGGGGGTTAAGAAATTTATTACCAAAGACCAAACCCCAGGGGTACCGGACGAAGAGCGGGAAGGTATACAGACCCTTCACTGCCAGACGGCAGTCGAGGGGCCC
>JAHWFP010183427.1:18898-40487 GCA_023313725.1 Lithobius niger | reverse complement strand
TTTGGAGTGCCGGAGTGGGGAAAGGGGGAAGGTATACAGACCCTTCAATGCCATACGGCAGTCGAGGGGCCAGGGACAGGGCTGTGGAGTGTGTGTTGGTGTTGGGTAGAGGAATAGAAAGCACCAGTTATTTAACTAAGACGACGAAACACCAAGAGAGACTAAGTCCAGGAAATTTAATTACCATCTAGCGTCACAGAACCATCTAGTTGGTATACAACACCCGCAATTCGTGTAAAACGGCCACTGCCACTGGGCTTGCCATCTATGAAAAAGGGCGAGCGTAACAATCAGTAACAAACGACAACATGAATTGCCAACGATAGGTTGGGAAACAAATTTGAAGATAAACAATTTAGGTGCACGAGAGACATAAACCAGCATTATCAACCGACTCTGAAAGGAGAAGAAAAAAGAATATACCCTGAAAAAAATTACATTCCCGTGAGAAAATCGTCATCCAGTGTTTGTACTTTAAAGGAGCAAGAACCTAAACTGGAAAATAAACACTTAACTCGACCAAATCGGCCAATGACGCTGAGACGGGGACCATGCATGCTTTTTTGGTCTCGATGTAAATAGGCAAGCATAACAATAACGTTGAAAGAAATTACACTGCTATGAGGAAATTAGCACCGCGGGCTGGAAGTGCTTATAAGAGTTCGTTGTCCCACGAGAATTTTCAAAAAAATGGACACGCGGCGGTGATGCGGCTAACAATATCAAAATGTTACAATGCTGCAACACGATAAAATAGAACAAAAAAGAGGCGAGGCGCACAAGATCGGATTAGACTCGAACAAGAACTCATTGTTGAGAACCAAAGTAAAACGGTCCTGGTTTTCACTTAAATCTTCAAGTTTTCAACCTAAGAGAGAGTCAATAATTTTTCGCCCTCTAAGTTCGGAGGCCGACATGACTGAATGGCTTATTAGTTCTTCAATGCGGGCTTCGGGAGGCTAGTTTAATTGTTTCCACCGATTGTTTGCCACGATAATGCATCTGCCTGCAAAACTGCAGAATCAACAACCCATGGAGATGACACATGCTAATCTAGACGAACGCTAATACGTTGCTATAACATAAATATGGAACAAAGCTTGGGCGGACATGAACATGAATTTTTTAATGTTCCTTTTTTCCGCAAGCAAAATCGGTGGACAGTGGACACATGACAGACCAGACCGATAGCAATTACAATAAAAAGGACGCGAAAAAGCCAACAAATTAACTGAACCAGAAACGGCTTCACCTATTAAAAAAAAATCATTAGAGCGCGTATCCCAGTACACACTGCTGCGAAAGTACACAAATAAAAAAAGATGAGAGTTCTCTCGAACGTAACGAACTATAATTTTAACTCCAATTCCATGGAATCAGGATTGTGACATGTCAGCCTCCACGCGCACATATCCTTGTACATCATTATTCAAACAAACAAAGCGAGTCGCTATTTCATGCCAAAAATACACACACAAAACTACATATACACGCACATGAAGCAAAACGAAAATCTAAACCCCCACACACACACACACAAAACGGATGCCATAAACAGCTAAACGCCAACAAAACTGAAAGATAAAAATACGAACACAAAATGAACACGTAATTACAAAAAACGAACTATAACCAAAACAGAAAACTTCAAACACAAATACAGGCTAAAAACGGCCTAGGAGTCTGATTGTTTCACAAAGTATAAATGTACAGAAAATACACATAAAGTCACTCACACGAAACACCTAAACTGAAAAACAACAAACACAGACAACTATATAAAAAAGCCTATATAATACACAAATTATGCCCGCACGCACAAACACACGAATATTAAACTTTTCAAACATAAACTGCGTTTACTTCATGACAACCACATATATACTGTATATATATTTGACTTAATGAGCAGACTTAATGAGGGACCAGACCACAACAGGGTTCATGATTACCCAAACGACATATAGCTTCAATAATGCTGGCTATTAGTTTCAACTGTGCCCTGGAACAATCGGCAAGAGGACAAGCGGGTTCATTCTTGGCACGAAAGCAAAGAAAAAGGGCGAGTGGCTGACAATGAAAA
Organism: Lithobius niger; assembly: GCA_023313725.1. NCBI lineage: Eukaryota > Metazoa > Arthropoda > Chilopoda > Lithobiomorpha > Lithobiidae > Lithobius > Lithobius niger. The sequence goes on along the minus strand of JAHWFP010183427.1, from coordinate 38,404 downwards.
CGAATATGCGCTGTAACTATTAGAAACAAACACAATATTGCTTTAATAATGCTGAGTATTACAGCCGGGTTGTAAAGTTTCAAAGTTGGCTGAGTAACAATTACTGCATGCACGATCGTTATAGAGGGCTTTTCGCACTTGGTATCAAAACGGAGAAACGGGCAATTCAGCCATACCGTGTTGCCGAACACTGAAAAAGTTATTTACTTCCTTAAGAAAATAAAACATCAGGGATTAAAAGAAGGAGGACCATAGGTGGGGGGGGGGCGCGATTCAACCCACACATGGGGATAATACGCGTGGAGGGGGACAGGAAACGCGGGAGGAGACAGTGTTCCATGGGGGCTGCGGGTTGGTATCTGACCACAATGGGAAACATGGGGGGGGGGGGGGCGACACGAAGGCGGGAGGGGTCGGCGTTTGTTTTCATTTCATGCTCCCCAGTAAAGTATTTTCTCACGCCTGCGGGAATCAGCTAGACCAGCGTAACATACACACAATACGCACAATTAGTGCGTTTTTATTTGGATACTTTCACAGCTGTGAGGAAGGGGGTAAGCGTTCTACTGCATTTTTTTTTCTAAACGGCGAAGCCACTTCTTGTTCAGTTAATAATAATTCAGTTTTGTTTCTACTGTGGGGAAGATGAACCAAAACTGGAAATAAGAAGTTGTTCACAGTGCCTGCTTCAAAAAACACAAAAGAAATCCGCAGTGAGATTCAGTGAAAAAATCGTGTGGTGCTGGGGTGGAGGGGGGGGGGGGTATATACGCAAGAGGAAGGGGGAAAATAAAAATAAAAACGATGGGTTACTGCCTCAAAGAGGATGCACTGATAGTGTAAGCAAATTGAACGACAAGCCAGCTTTTGTTAGCCACAAGGAAGCCTGGAGCTATTTAGGTTCACCTGGCATACCCAGAGCCATTAAGGCTTAGGAAATTACCCATCACACTTATGTGACGCAAATACACTGAAATGTGCGCAAAAATGTGCATAAATGTGATTGAAGATACTTACAGTACTTTGGTGAAGCATGCAACCGTCGAAATGTTGGAGCGACTGAAGTGGGGTATGCTAATTGAGTGAGCGAAGCCAACGAAAATTAGATTTTTTAACCATACACAAACAAAGCCAGGAAATAAGATAGTGCGTGCAAAATTTGTTTGAAGAAACGTAATTTGCCGGAGCCTGGTCATACACGCGCTACAAATGTTGCAAACGACACATCCAACACCACCCGAGCTGCAGCCATTGAGAAGTTTGGGCAGAAATGCGAAGGAAAATGCCACCGACGGAAGGCGGCATTTATGGAATGAAATGTAAAATATTTATCACAGAAAAAAGCCTTAATAGACACATAAACGCTTCACTATTCTTTTATGTGCGTAAAGTCATGCCGTGCGAAGGACGGCCTTGGCTAGCAACCTTTACATCCTCATTCTTATTTAGTTGGAGCGTAAAAATATCTGAGTGAAAAAATACAAAAAAAAAACTATTTACAGCAAAATATTTCCTTACTCTGGTACAAACGATCAAAGAAACGATAATTAAACTTCATAATTTTATCTTGCGTTAATTCCCTGACTACAATGGACCTATGCATGAATGGTTTATGTCCCCTGCGAGTCAGTTGCGAATGTCAGCTTCGAGTTCGATCTAGAGTAATCTTGGGTAGAAAACCAAGCCTCGCCTTTCTGCTGTGCAATGCCTGCTGTTCTCTGGTTCCATAGCAACATTCCCAGGGAACCGTCACAAAGCTTTCTTTTCGTGTTTGGCTTATCCCTGGTAGTCATGGGATTAAAACTATTTTACACCAATTTTTTAACAGAGCGTAACAACAAATAATGATCTTACCCGGTTTAAAAGTGGAGTCGGCATTTGTAATTGAAGTAATACAGATGGAAATTGCAGCCCAGACCAAAAGAGAGAAAAGAAGCCTCATTTCCACTCGAATGTAGAAACTCGTTGTTTCTTCTGTTGACCACTAGAAAAGAACTGAGATCAGGACGTCTAAATAAAAATTTGGCACTGTCGGCATGCAATTGATATGTATTGGTCAAGGTCTTGTGATTAAGTAAAAAGATTAATTACAATGCCTCGTGGTACATTCATTTCGTTAGAAAATTAGTTACGATAAACTCATCTAGGCTAGCCACAAATGACGTTCAATAATGTAACCTACTTGTTCATAATTCGGCTAATCTCGTGTAAATATGACGCCCGTTCTTCTTTGGTACATCGCATCGAATGTAGGTGCAAGTATGAAATTACTCCTTTTTTAAAAGATCCAAATGCAGCACAGAAATAACACTAAAAATCACCTTTCCGGAGTATGTTCTACAAGTTTGCAATAAAAAAATAAGCTAAAGTCAATAAGAGCTTCACATGGCAAATGAACTCAAAAATAAATATCAAGGAACATGATTAAGAGATCAAAATGGTAAATGTGTCCATCACACTACCAAGTTAAAACCTTTGTGTGGTGGCAAGGTCGAAACAAGCATGTGGATTATGGTACTCGTTGTGGATGTTTCAGTAGGGGATTTTTTTTTATATTTGAATTCTGCATTATGAACGAAGAACTCGGTTATTTCCTATGTTTAATTCTTATGTCTTTAATTATAAAGACGTACCTAGTTAAGACACATTGTATTTAAGTTAAACGAGTATGGTAAACAATTTTTAGTGTCTGCATTCAGTGAACATTTGGCTAAAACGTTGATAACGTACAAAAATATTGTCTTTATATAACTTGTATTGATTATAGTTTAAGCAGAATAGAAGAAATATTTAAATTAGAGATATTACTTTCTAGATCAAAGCACACGCTAGTGTGTCGCCCGCCAAGATGATAAAGGATAACACTTATCCAGATAAAATATATGAGCGTGACGACCACTAGACACGTTGTGTCTTTAGAGCTAAGGTAGTATGGCTGTGTTCGGGCCTCTGAGGATAAATAACAATGCGACAGAAAATCCTGAAACTTGTTTAATCGGGAGACTTTGGTCGCCTGACAACATAAAATTAGTGACGCATCTTAACGGTTTCTTGTTGACAAAACGACAAGAAGAACGTTGATATTTGCCCAAATTGCTAACTACTGGCTACTAGTATCGCTTTTTTTGTTTCACGAAAATAAATTCTTCCATGTAGTGAATGTAGTTGGTTCTTAGCTCATTTTACAGGTATTGCTCTGGAGATGTGCCTTTTTCATGAGGCCTATTCCTAATTGGGGGGGGGGGGGTGAGGAGGATTGAGGCTTATTCTAATTGGTCAAGTGGTTCATGGGTTAGGGACGTCTAAAAACCACCAAATTGATTGTTTTACATTTTTTAAACATTGTTATTATGCAACAATGCCAAACTGAACAATAAATAAATCCGTGCGTTTGCAAGGAGATACTGCAATACTAAGATATACTGATCATACGAAAAAAGGTGACTGCTCAAAATGTAACAGAATCAAACCAAAAAAAAAGAAGAAATGGACCAGAAAACTAGATTGGTGTTTCCATCTCATAATTACTAATAAAAAAAATGGATTTCATCAAGTTGGACCAAAAAAATCTGATATCTACACCAAAACAAAACTTGTTAAGGATTCCCACCAAGATTTTCTGCCGTGTGAAGGTGTGATATCAAACGCCAAACTCTTCCTCCATGCTAATCCCACCGACTAAGACTTTAAACGTTAAATGATATAATTTAAAATTGTGCTGTAAGCAATTTTCATATATTTCCTTAACCTTCGAACTATTACTCGGTGGGATTAGCTTGGCGAAAGAACTTGGTGTTTGATATTACAGCTTCACACTGCAGAAAGGCTTGACGGGAATCCTTAACAAGTTTTGTATTTGGGTAGATTCAATTTACATCTGAAAATAGGAAATGGAAAATGGAACGTGAAAAACAGGAGTAACAAGACTTACATCTTTCAGAAGTAGCAATCTACTACACAACAGTTAGAGTAATTGTAATGAAAAAAGACTAACATTAAAGGCTGGTACAATTTATCAGTGTCAAGGTGGACAACTGTCTTTTAAAAGTAGCTAAGGTAGGAGACAGAACAACTTCAGATGTAAGCTGGTTCCAAATGCTGCCCGCCAAAGCAAGAAAAAAATGGTGCCGAGAGAATTTCTTTAGTGTATCTCGGTTCATTTGTAGGTTTGTCAAAGAAGAAGCTTGATTTCTTTAGGAACAAGAAAAGGGTGATCGGAGCCAACGGGAGTGAAACCATTAAGAAGCTTGTGCGAGCATTTAAGGACGGAGTAGTCCATATAACTTGCTGTAGTCAACAGAAATACAAATTAATTAGTTTCTTTTTTTGCATTTCGTATTCTTCCCACTGCATCCACCTCCTCGTGACTATTCTAGAAAACGTTTCTGGAGTAAATGCTACAACACTTTCATCGGTAAGTTAAAATACATATGCGTTGTTGGTTTTAACTCATTTTGCATTACCTGCATTCCCCTCTTTTTAAAGAAAATGTTCAATAGTTTTCTGCAGGGGATGAAACAAGGACTTTAAAAAAAGACTTTAAAAACGCGTACCCTTCAAAGGGGTACCAAACATTTTTTAGGGCGAATTAATGGAAGAACTAAAAAAAAATTCGGAGACTCTCCACCACAAACTTACACCCCCCCCCCCCCCCCGCTGACCAAAGTGTTAGCCATCTCAAAAATATATACGAGTGGTGATATTGTATGGCAATCGTGCTATTGGTGTGCTGGAGAGGTAGGGTGAGGTGGATTTTATTTTAAGATTTTCTTCGGAACACGCTTTTTCTCTTGGGAAGAACAGCGTGCCTTCTTAGCATGGTTTTAAAGATGAGCTTCACGGTTTGGTATAAAATTGTAAACTTTTAGTTATAGAGAAGTGCCTTAAAAAAGGCACGTGTAGCATTTTAGTAAAGCAAGTAAACAATTTTTAGCATCAGAATTCATTGTCCTTTCTAATGGTACTTTGATAATGGTACATAAACGTAGACGTAATCTGTGTTGATTTTGACTTAGCTGTTACAGTATTTACGATATGTTGAGACATTTCTGAAAGGGAGTTGGAAGACAGGTAATACAAAAGTTCTTAAAAACAACTACACATCTCTATTTAATTCACTGATGCAGTGTTATATTCTATGCTCCAGGAACTTTTTATATTTAAATAATGTATTAGGGGTTGGTTGGGGGAATAATAAAAATGTAAAAGAAAAATAACCCAACCAATTTGTATTTTTGCTAAATATTGGAAGTAATGTGAACTATACATTCTGTAAATGCTGCTACAAACATATTATAGATTTCACTCACTTGACCCTGATCCCCCTTTTCTTATTTTTAAGAAAGCAGGCTTTTTCACTGAAAGCTCCAACAACTGACGGGGGGACACACCAATGGAATCCTGCAGGCACCATTTTTTTCTGGCAAGGGTGGGCTGTATTTGAACCAGATTACATTTGACGTTGTTCTCTTCAAACCTTACCCAGTTTAAAAAAATTAAAAGACACTTTGCCAAGGGTTGAGATTTGCCACTGACAAATTTTGGCATGCTGTATTTTAATATTTTAGTCTGATTATATATTCAGTAACTTGATTGCTAACTCATTAGCTTGTTATTTTTGGAAGAATTAAGTGGTGTTTACATCTATTTCTATTACTATCCCTTTATATCGGATTAAGTAACTTCATTGGAGCATACCTACGCTATGGTCACACTCCAATGTAAACTTTTACCGCACATTACGGGAAAATCACAGGGTTTATCTAAACCACACTTTGGCCTGGCTGTCGATGCGCCATTTAGTCTCAAACAACGCCCCCCCCCTCACACCCACACTTTGGTGTAGTTGTATGGTATCGCATTTGGGGTTGAGAAAATCTGTGGGTGACAAAATGGGAAGAGGCATGAGCCACGAAGAGACAACAGCCAAATATCAAGAGGGCCACGGCCGTGTAAATTATTAAGCAGAGGCCGTATCTAATTGTTAAAGGCGGGTTGCCTCGAATAACAATTTGTGCTGCGCAGTCATCTCTGCAGTACGTCTTAAATGACGTCATGCATGAAGGATAGTGTTTTTTTTAACGGTATGGATTGCTCAAGCCAAAGTCGTAGACTAGAAATGGTGGGAACAGTGGACAGGGAATGCAGGTGTGTTGGTCAGTGCATCTGTTAGACCTGTCTTGGCATTCTAATGCCATAATAACTAAACAGAATGGGAGGGGGCAGTGCGTCTGTTACCCTTAAGCATAGGATTACGCATTAACTGAACCTTAAAGGTAAGTGTTTTTTTAATGTTTAGGATGGAGACCAAATCAGTTTTTTCTTGCAAAATCCTGTAAAACGAGGAGGAGCAGGAGGATGGGTAGGAATATTATTTAATTCAACTGCCCATCCAAATTCAACTATTGCCTGTACTTTAGTACTTGCACGGAGAAATAATCTTGGCCCGAAAATATCGTAGTTCATTGAATCTAGTAGAAAATCCTAGGTAAAAAGGTGAGGGGGAAAAATTAACGTGCAAAAAATCCGGGGGAAAAAGTACCGTGGGAAAAAAGCGGAAAAAACATCCGGAAAAAACATCGGCGGATTACAGCAGATTATCTTCAATGTAGGCTAAAACGAAGCATTCAATTCCGCTCCATCTTTAGTATAGAATTTTTTTTTTGCTATAAAATCCTGATGGCCACTCTTGAGGATTTTGCCTTGGACGTTTCAGACAGTGTTTCGACTGGCTGCGATGCAACAAATAAGAACACTAGTTAAAGACGCAAAACACTGTACTATGACTCTGTATCGACCCCAAGGGGACCTCTTTACGTGCCTTTCACCCCTACAAATTGTGCAACCTCGGGTGAGGAGAAAATGCTATCGGTTCTTCTAGCTGTCACAAATAGTATAGTTGCAAGATTGGAATGTCGATCCCTCGAAATAGATGTTGACCTTGCAGCAATAAACTGTAAACTTGCTTCTGTGCTGAGAAGTATTTCTGATGGTAATACTTCAAACCACAACTCCAGTCTCCAGGAAAACCAAGACCTGGAAAACAAAGACCGAAGCAGTCTTGCAACACCAAATTGGGGCTGCGACAACAGATATTAAGGCCCACATCGATAGATCTCTAGCAGCACTGCGGAGTGAAATGATTTCATGCTTCCAATCTATCGCCAATCCTACAAAAAAGAACCAAATGGATTCTACAAAGAGTTCTATACAGGTCAACAGTGGACAACGAAACAACCTTGCGATTACTTCTGTATGTTCGATTGACTGCGATGGAAATTTCCAGATTTGTTCATCACACGCTGACAGGGCCGATCCCCATCCACGGCCTAATACTATAGTAAATAGAAAACAAACAGCAATTAATCACATCGGTAAGGACCTTTCACACGGAACCTCCACACCAACAGTCACAGGAAACAGTTTGAACACCAAATCTGCATACCAGTCAAAACCAGCCACAACCAAAACTGGATATACTTCGATGAACTTAACCACCAGTCCTAATGGTCAGCATACCCCAAACCATCATGTAAGGAAATTATGCAACCATCAAAACGATAAACATAATGTTCGGGATAACGCCGATAGCAGCAGAATAAAGGAAAAGTCCAGGACTACATGTGTAACTGCTATTGTGAGACTGCTATTGAGAAGACCTGCGTAGTGCAGCCAACCTCCCTCCAGGCAACTCCTATCATCTTGGTTGGTGATTCACAGCCCAAGAGCATCCGCCTGGGAGGTCACCAGCTCTGAAAGACCTGGACATGGCCGGGAAGTAGATCGAACCAGATCTTGGCCAAGTTACCGTCGATTATCAATTCCATTAAGCAAGAAGCGACGTTTATCCTGTATACAGGATCTAACAATATTCCAAGTGATAATATTCTCCAGACAAAGTGCATGAAATTTTTATCAAATATTGCAATAATTGCACTACCGCCAAAGTTTTTTAGCCAAAACCCAGACGATGACAGAAAAGTGGCACATACAAACACTCTTTTAAAAGCCTTTGTGTTGCTGAAAATATCAGCTTTGTTTGTATTGATGATCAAATCTGGCATAATCTATCCTTCATGGACAGGGACGGGGGTCACCTAACTGCAGAGGGAAAAGATTGCCTGATTAGGGAAATTTATAGAGTCTTGGATAGGTGTATCCCTTTTCCTACTTAAATGCAGCAGTGGGTGCAACTTTTGATCACCATATTTTACAAACTCCCCCCCCCCCCATCCAACAAACTCACTTGCAAATTAATTAACGCAAGAAGTATTCCAAAAAATCTTTCTTTCTTCTGTGCCCGTATGGCTGATTTGATGACGGATGTATATTTCATCACCGAAACATGGCTTAACTCTATGTACACTGATCCAATGATTGCGGAAGCAATGTCTGTGACCTTACCATCTCTGAAACTTAACTTTATCTTAGGATATCTCCCGCACAGTGATACTGATCTCGCGGTATCGGATATTAGCTCGTTTATAATTAAGGAACTCCACCCTACCTACTCGAATATTGTCTTGGGCGATTTCAGTCTGTACACAGTTAATTGGTTTGCACTCAGTGCCTCCAGGAAGCAACACAAAGACTTCCTTTCCTCTCTGCTACCATTTGGTCTGACCCAGCATGTCGATGAACCTACGTGGGGAAATAGCATACTGGATTTGATTTTTACCCAGGAAGACAGGCTTGTTTATGACATTAGCATTAAAGACAAACTGGGTACTAGCGACCATTTTTCTGTCGCTTTTAAGGTAAACTGCGATATCGTTAAATTGGATCGATCGAAAACTGCAAATTATAAAATCGACTTCGATCTACTTAGGCATCTGATTGGATCCATCAACTGGTTCAAGTGTCTTTCACACTGTAAAAACTCAGTTAACTCGCTATGGGAATGTTTTATTGACCTTCTTACTGCAAACGTTGACTTCTGTCGCATTACCCCTAGGAATAAACCGACCACTAAGCAAATACTTCCAAGAAACATACACAAAGTTGGGCAACAGAAATTAAAACTATGGCGCTTACTAAAGCTAAGCAAAACCACTGACCTACAAAATGACTATGAAGCCTGTAGCCGGAAATATACCACTTTGATTACCACCTGGCATTCTGAATTAGCTAAATCGGTTCTCCGAGAGGGAACTATGCACTCCTTGTTTAGACACTATAGAGTTATGACAGGATCAACAAGACACCTACCACCTATCTTGGTAAATAACCTCCTTTTAACAGGTGACTTAGAGCGTGCCAATTGGCTTAACGAGAACTTTACCCAATTGGGGACTATTGATAACCAGGTTGAGCCTGTGTATCATGGCAAGATTTCGCCCAGCAATATCAACAACGATAATCTAAGTTTCTCTTTTCCTGAGATTTTTGCTACACTGGCGAAAATGAAAGCGAGTAAGGCAATGGGCCCTGACGGCTACTCATCTTTCTTCTATAAAGAAGTAGCCGCAGAAATTGCGCCAGCCCTTTCGATAATTTTTACAGTTTCCTTCAGTACAGGCCAATTACCTAAAACTTGGTCTGAGGCAAACATTATACCCATTTTTAAAAAGGGAAATGCAACCCTACCTACTAATTATAGACCAATTGCCTTAACATCTGTTGTTAGCAAAATTATGGAATCTATTATAAGAAACCACATTCTACAACACTGCCAAAACCATGATCTTCTTGACCATAACCAGTTTGGCTTTCTGCCACAGAGGTCGACCACAATGCAACTCCTGTCGATATTGGACAGGTGGACCTTGGCGGTTGATCTGGGTGTGTCATCTGAAGTGATCTATTTTGATTTTCAGAGCACCTTTGACTCGGTAGTGCATTCTAAGTTAATCTCTAAACTTATCCACCTTGGTATTAACGGCAAAATGCTGAACTGGATTAGGGTATTCCTCTGTAATCGTAAACAGAGGGTTAGAGTCAATTCTATCTATTCAGATTGGCTGCCAACCACAAGTGGTGTACCACAGGGCTCCGTGTTAGGCCCCCTTCTTTTCATTCTGTTTGCAGGTGACTTACTGCAAGACAACACGAACTTTGGAACTTTGAACTTTAAATTTGCAGATGATCTGAAGGCTGGAAACGTATTGATTTCATGTAATGACCGGGCGAACCTCGTTGCTGTTGTCAACAATGTTGCGTAGTGGTCCAAGCAATGGCAGCTGCCTCTTTCGTTGCCCAAATGTCATTCGATGGTAACGGGGCCCATATTGGGTCGCTAAACTATTTTATTGACGGATTGAAGATCGAGGAAAAGCACTCAGTTAATGACTTGGGTTTCCTGTTAAATTCCAATCTTAAAGTGGCACTATCACCGATTGAAATGCGAACGAAAATACCCTACTGCCATCTAGCGGCCGTGATATTGTTAACCTTTATAGCTTGCTCCCAGGTGCACGAGGACGAACGAAATTTTCACTCAGTAATTAAGGACGTAGTGGCTCGTTTTTTCGTTAAAAGAAATGCCGTCATGCATTCCTTCCCATGGTGCAAGGAAGAGCTAGATGGTACTACATAGCGCTAGATGTTGTCAGATTTCGTCTGCTTTCAATCGGTGATAGTGCCACTTTAAGTTCTCAGGACATTGCTCTAAAATTACTTCAGATGCCTTCCGACGTGTTTATTTATTGTTAACAGGTGCTTTGGCAAAACTAACACCAATACAAAAGTGTGGGCATTTAAAGTCTACGTGAGACCACTATTGGAGTATGCCAGCCCCGTTTGGTCACCTCACCTATTGAAGGACATCGACTTGCTGGAATCAGTGCAGCGTACTTTCACTCGTTCCATACCTGAGCTGCGTTCATTATCAGCTGGTAACAGGCTTCGTAGAACGGGGCTGGAGCCACTCGAATTGCGCAGACTCAGATATGACCTTGCACTCACCTTTCAAATTGTTAAAGACCAACTTCCGATTTTTCTTCCATTTTTTTTCATTATCTCTAACCACCCATACTCGTGGCACCATCTGAAATTGCAAAAGCAATCTTCCAGGACCGATTGTAGGAAATTCTTCTTTGCTAATAGGGTTGTTAACTGCTGGAATTCCTTACCGAATACTGTCATCTCTTTGATGACAGTGTAATCCTTTAATGGTCGACGCGCCATTAAGCCTGATTCCCCCCCCCCTTTAAACAAGCGATCCGTAAAATTGACCTTTCAAAATTTTTACGACACACCTACTAAAAACTTAAAAACGAAGATCTTAGCATTTTTTTAAGGCGGCATTACCGTGATTTCCTGAGGCCAGGAAAATGAAAGAAGAATAGTGTATTTTTTAATTTTTTTTAAGTGTTGACAAACCCCAATCTGGGTGCTTAGTTTTAGTATTCACCGTGCATATCTTGCAATATTTTAGCAATGTTTTTACTTTTTAATTGTACAGCTTCTTTTTGGGCCTTTTAACACTTTTCTCATCCTTCCCATTTCCTGCACGTTTGGCGATGCCATCGGGGGCCTTTGAGTCCCTGGCAGATCTAACCTTGGTGGTAAGGCATTCGTGTCCCCCAAACCTCTTACCATCACTATTCCTTGGCCATATATTCTATACTGTACCTACATGTAATTGTGACCCCCGGTCCTTGCCAGACGCATTGCTATCGCAACAAATATTATTATTATTATTACTAAAACGATGATCATTGGGACGGTGTAAGTGGGCAATACCTTCCGTTACCACACCATTAGCGGGTGAAATTGCTACTATTATTCAATTCATTTCTCCTTTCCGCCATGCTCGTATGGACCCATCGTCTGAATCATGCACGCAAGGACAGCGTCACTGTGTTGATTCCAGTTCGTGCGGCTGCGGCCTCTTTCTCGCACCCACAGATTCCATTCTGATTCATTACACAGAGGATTTCTCTCCTGAAATGCATGCGTTTTTGATGTCCACACCTGATTTGCGTGTGAAAGCATACATTGTTAAAAAATTACGTCAACAATTAATAAATGCTAATCAAAGAATCAACAACAAACTAGGCAACAAACTACAAAATGAGAACAGTAATATCTGCGTCAAAAAATATAATTACCAGAGAAGAAGAATTTCTCGCCGTGCAGCAAACACATCCTAAACATTCCAAGATGGCGATGGACCGTGCAGACATAGATCAGCAATATGACGTTATAAGTAAAGTACCCATGGCGTATCACATTTTCGACGGGAAGGATAAAAACCCACAACGTTCAACATGCATTTCGTTGGATTGTTTTGATACACACTTGAGAACGAGGTGCAGATTACCCCAAAACGTAGACCAGTACTGTTAATGTATGTGCATTATTTTTGCCAAATTTCTATAAACTATCTGGTGAAATTTATGCCAAGGCAACGGACGTAACCTATAATAACAACGACATGACACAACATGAAAAACTGAAACACATTTTTATTTGATAGCCCTGTTTATTTTTATTTACCCTGGAGCGTTTTTCGCCAGACCTTCTTCTAACAGACCAATTTTGCGTCGTCCTTTTTTCTCCTGAACATTTTACCCTCGTCCTTTTTGCCTCCCACCACTACATCAGCCGAAAGAACAAACATTTATCTTAAACGACACCATTAGGAAACAAACATCTGTTGCTTCACGTTTGTATGGGGGGGGGGGGGGGCTGTACAGAGGTAGCTGGGAGATTACATCGAGACGTAATTTATAGAATCAAAATAGTGGATATATTAAAAGGTCCTCGTCGTAGAAAAGAATAATCCCATCATTGCAGATATTCAAGAACAAAAAGAAAGGAACTAAGTAATTTACGATAATATTACATTTCGGGGCCTTTTCCATGGCTACGGCTTTGGCTACGTGACTGCCTTCTTCTACAATGTTTTGGTATGTTGATAGCACTCATTTGAAGGGCCGAACCATTTAGATCTTGGCGGCCCCTTTTCCCAGTTTTTTTTTATATGATATCACTCCTTTTTTTAAATATGTATTGATTCAAGACCACTACCGTGCAGATGTGTAATAATGTGCCACGTCAACAAGAAATTGGTATTCAACAATTTGCTACTACCTTTTGCCTATAGGCCGAACCTTTCTCAATGTAGTCACCTCTTTTCAGGTTTTTGGTTTGATTTTAATTTTGTTGTAATTTGCTTTATTTAGTTAGTTTTGGTGTGTTAATATCACTCCTTTGAAAGGCCAAACCAGTCTCGACTTGGTGACCTCTTTACCAGTTTTTTGGTTTGTTTATTTTGCTTTGATTTTACAGTTGATTTATTTTTCGTGAATTGGACGTGAATACAATTTCTTTGCAACGTTGTTTAGATTTATCGTGGTACACTAGTATGTGTCTAGGTACGGACGTCAGTATACAGGTTCTCATTGTCCGAACTTTGGCCGTCCAATGAGAGACGATTCCGACAATACTAACAATGGTTATAACAATATTTCCGTACTTACGCGCCCTCCCAAGCCATCTCCGTTATGCCCCCTGGCTCCATACCATAAAAAGTACGCAGTTCAAATTGTACTGCATCCATTCGTCCAATTTCATAGCTGGAAGCCTTCCCGTTATCTCGGTATCGATGAATAATCACCCTATAGGATTTAACATAGGGATGAGCGACTAGCCAGTAGTAACACATTTTCAACGTTATTGAGGGTCAAATTTTGCATTGAAAGCAGCTTAGCTGGCATTTCTACACGAGTTAATTTTTGTCAAGTGGGTCGTTGCTCTTGATTTCAACACAATTTAAGCATTTGTGCCGCATTATTATTTTATCCCAACTACCTAAAATGTGCCCAACTATGCTCCAGGATATAAGACATTGACGCTATGGCGTCGCGCTTCAATGGTTTACAACCTCGACAATTGAATTGATGTGATATTTGATGTGGTGTTTGTTGCCTAACTTGGCACGACACACTAGAGTAAGTCTAGATACTGGTTTGTTTTAAAAATAATTTTAATTACACAAGTTTTATTTTTTAATTTTAGTATCCGATTATCCATCAACGCCACTAGTTTACGACCTGCTGATCAGGATTATCGGAGTTAGAAAAAAATATAATTTAATACCATATTAAACGTGATGCGTCGAGTATGCAGTTTAAGCTAATGAATTAAATTACATGAAAAATGTGTTGACCAAGCTTCTAGTTAACCATTATAAAACACCCAAAGACGTCTGTTATACGAAATTAGGGCAACTAAACCCCCCCCCCCCGTAGATGGCCGGTTTAATAGAGCATTATTGTGAATTCCTCGTTTGCATGAAAATACTGTGATTTCCCGTTGGCATTCGCCCAAGCTTTCATTTGGCTTAGTTAAATTCAGGGTTAAGAGATATAAAGGCCTAGATATCGTTTGCATGAAAATATTGTTACTGAAAAAAACATGACGTCATCATTACTGTGCATCTTTGTTGAAAAGACAGTTCCAATCATTACTTATGCAGACAATTCTGTTTGAAAGACACAAACAAACACAGGAATTATTAAGAGTATCGAGATTCCCACTGCATACACACACAAAAAAAAAGGAATTAGGATTATTGAAATTCACACTGTGGACACACACAACAAACAGACAAACCACACACAAAAAAACGACCATCTTAGTTGTACAGATTACGATAAAAAAATAGTGGTACTTTATGCATCGTTTTCATTTCACAACCACTGATTGTCAATTGACGAATTTGCACTTGTTAAATTCTGGTTGTTTATGAAACAAATCAATCAAGTAACCATCACATTATCAGTCCACTTAAGCTGTTAAGCATTTAGTTTTTAAGCAGTTTTCTACTTTATTGTTTCCAGTAGGGTAAACTATTCCAAGTTTTTTTTACAGGATTCCTACACATTTTAGAAATATTAAATTTTAAAAAAAGAAATAAAAAGAGATATTAAATAAAAACAGATTTAAATAAATCTTAAATAGATAAATAAATTATTCTTTGAAAGTATACATATGCGATAAAAAAGAAAGATGGCGGGTGAGTTAGGGAAACGTCTGGGTTGATGTTTAATGCTTCAACTAGCTTATTTAAAATAATATAGGCCTACATTTGTTTTATTACGAAATGTATGCAAGATATTAAACAGTTACTTACATATTTTAGATATCCGTATTCTAACATCATTAATGAAACGTGTTAAATTTGGGTTATGTAAACAAAACTTCAAACTATTTTCATTTAAATTACGCAAACACAAACTCTTGCTTTATGTATAGATGATTACTCGTAATAGTTCCCCGACTTAACATAGGCCGGTCTAGCTGATTCCCGCCGATTCAACTCGGCTCTAATAGTCAGCTTTATTGAAGTAATAGTGTTTGTTTTGCATTGTTAAGCGCATATTGTTTAACACCGGTTCTCGTCAGATCACCGAAGTTAAGCAGCATTGGGCTGGATTGTTACTTGGGTGGGTGACCACCTGGGAATCTGGCTGTTGCAGACATAGGGCCTTAGGGCTTCGGGCAGATGACCAGGAGTGGTTAACGCTCGTTAAACCCTTTGGAACCCTTTGAAGCGCATATCCATTCTCATTGTCGGCCGCTCGCCCAATTTCTTTGCTGGCGTGGAAAGAATGAGCTCGCTCGCTCTTTTGATGATTATTGAAGCTTCGTTTGTTTAATCCTCCCTAACAAAGCCTCCATCAAGTCTGCTCATATCATTAAGTCTGCTCCTGAGGTAAGTCTGCTCCTAAGCGAAATATATATATATATATAGATTATACCAGTAATTTCAAGTCGGCAGATTGAACTCAATAGTTTTTATTCCAGCTCGACTGGTTGAGTACTTTTCAAGGATCTTAGGTAAGCCTCAGCATAAACTTACATGGTAGAGGTCATACTTTTGACCTCCTATAGTTTCGCCCAGAATTGACATAGACGAACGAAATTCGGTATTGGTGGTCGTGTCGTAACTATTTCACTGCATTTCAACTTTTAATGACAATAATATAACCGTTTGGCGTCCACAGTATGGCCATTTCTTGTTGTTGTTGTTGTTGTTGTTCTTGTTGTTGGGACTCTTTGCTCTCACCTGGAGATCGAACCACTGAACCGATTTTTAAGTTCTATGGCTTAAAACGTAGGTAAGGACATGGCCACCTCAGGATCGACCCAATGAACCAATTTTAAATTTTTATAGCTTAAAATGTAGGTTTTAACAACGACCAAGGACTTTTAAACGCGATTTTAATATGACTGCCGTATTCTCGTCGGCAGAGTACAAGGCAGAAATCATAAGATGAAGTACACAAATTCTTGCAAATCCAGGTAAAAACATGAAATTTGGTAAACAAGTCTTCTTAGCAGTACAAATTGAACCACCCATGGACCCCATGAAATACCCCCTCGAGCCCCGGAACCAGCCCCCTCCAGTACCCTCTTTGCCTTCTCCCTGAGGCTTGGGCAACACATTCTTGCAGATCAAACTAAACACATGAAATTTAGTACACAATACATTCTCAGCAGCACAGATTGAATCAACCATGGAACCCTCATGATCTACCCCCAAAGAACTCCAGCACACCCGTGTGCCCCCTCCATGACGATTGATCGATAAATTCTTGCAAATCGAGCTAAGAGCTTGAAATCTGGCACACAAGTCATTCTTAGCAGTACAAATCGGTCCAGCAATTGGAACCCCCATTAAATACCCATAAAGGGACCCCAGCACCGCCCTCTACCCCCTCACTGAGGTTTGACTAACAAATTCTTGCAGATCACGCTAAAAGGTTGACATGCAATTCAACGTAAGAGCAGTGGTCAAATGGGTAATAAAATAATAAAACGCGCGCCTGCTGCGTGAAAACCACCAAGTCATATAACAAACGGAATTTAATTTTCAACAGGTTATGTTCCTGTCATGTTCACAACAAGTCATTAAAAACACAATTTAAAAACATACCCACGATGGGATGTACCAACCACATCCACCATCCGCCGTAATTTCCAAGATGGTGGATGTGGTTGGTACAGCCCATCGTGGGTGTGTTTTTAAATTGTGTTTTTAATGACTTGTTGTGAACATGACAGGAACATAACCTGTTGAAAATTAAATTCCGTTTGTTATATGACTTGGTGGTTTTCACGCAGCAGGCGCGTGTTTTATTATTATATTGAAATGCAACTTTGTACACAAGTCATTCTAGCAGCACAAATTGAACCAATCGTAGAACTGTAGGGACAGATCCGGCAGGACTGCTAGGTGATCGTCAGGGACACTGGACGTTCTAATAATTACGGCGGTGAATGCTGCTTTAACTCCATGGACCTTGCCTGCTTGACCTCTCCCTCAGTTTGCCTTTCTCTCCAAGCAACTCACTGTTGCCCTGAATTTAATGTTATTCTGTAACAATCTTGGACAACAACAATGTAAAATACTGTAAATCAATTCATGACCATTGTAAGCTCGAGGGTTGCCTTGCCAACAATGTAACCATGTTGTTTAAGGGCAACAATTGCCCAATAGCACTCCTCCCATTCCAATCCAACCAAGCCAAGAGTCAGTCTTATTTTTCGATTGCTAACTAGAAATTGTCCTCCCTATTTCTCCTCCCATGGCCCCAATTTAAGTCAGCATGCCCCCAATATTTTCACTGTTATTCACCCCATCACATTTGTAATTATGCAGGGTTACCTTAAGGCAGGCGAGCTAAGACACCATATAATCCTGAACGAGTAAAACATCTTTGGCAAACTCCTGTAGTAATTACTGTTTCATAGCTTCACTGTTCCACCAAACCAACTCATTTACATTTCTTCCCGAACGTAGTCCCGTATCCCTGCAGTTGGTTTCCCGGCCGATGCACCTACTACAGGAGTTTGCCAAAGATGTTTTACTCGTTCAGGATTATATGGTGTCTGAGCTCGCCTGCCTTAAGGTAACCCTGCATAATCACAAATGTGATGGGGTGAATAACAGTGAAAATATTGGGGGCATGCTGACTTAAATTGGGGCCATGGGAGGAGAAATAGGGAGGACAATTTCTAGTTAGCAATCGAAAAATAAGACTGACTCTTGGCTTGGTTGGATTGGAATGGGAGGAGTGCTATTGGGCAATTGTTGCCCTTAAACAGCATGGTTACATTGTTGGCAAGGCAACCCTCGAGCTTACAATGGTCATGAATTGATTTACAGTATTTTACATTGTTGTTGTCCAAGATTGTTACAGAATAACATTAAATTCAGGGCAACAGTGAGTTGCTTGGAGAGAAAGGCAAACTGAGGGAGAGGTCAAGCAGGCAAGGTCCATGGAGTTAAAGCAGCATTCACCGCCGTAATTATTAGAACGTCCAGTGTCCTTGACGATCACCTAGCAGTCCTGCCGGATCTGTCCCTACAGAACTACTCACGAAATACCCCCAAGGATCCCAAGAGCGTTCCGTCAATGGCTCTCCTGAGGCTAGACCACCAAATTTTGGCAAAACTAGCTAAAAACATGAAATTTGGTAAACAAGTCAAGAATATTACAAATCAATACCAGCCACGGAACCACAATGAAATTCCCCAAAGGGCCCTCTAGTTCTCTCCCCTCCCCGTGCCACCTCTCTAATGCTTGACCAAGAAATAATTACAGATCGAGCTAAAAGCTTGAATAGTAGCACACATTTCATTCTAAGCAGTACACATTGTACCAGCCATGGATCCCCATGAAATATCCCCAAGGCTCCGATCCCAGGGTTTCTTCTCCTCCCTGAGGCATGACCAACAATTTATTGCAGATCGAGCTAAAAGTAGGTACAGAAGTCAATCAGAGTAGTACAAATCGAACTACTTACTGAATCCACTCGATGTACTCTCCAAGGCACTCCAACTCCCCCCCCACCTCGTCTCCTTCCTGAGATCTGACCAACAAATTTGATATACAACTTGTTGTTAGAAATCAAACTAGCTTTGGAACTCCCGTGAAATCCCCCAAGGCATCAAAGCACCCCCCCTTCCCGCACCATGAGGCTGTAACCCAAAAAATTCTTGTCGATCGTACTAAAAGCATTTATTGTGATCCACCAGTCATTCTTAGTAGAAGAAATCAACCCAGTCATGATCCTCATGAAATACCACCAAAACCACCCCAAGCACCCCCCCCCCCCCCCGTCCCCCCCATGAGGCACTGATGACCAACAAATTCTTGCTGAGTGTACTAAACACATGCTATGCAGCGGTAAAAAACTAATTACATACGGAACCCCATGAGATACACTCCCATTGCCTCCCCATGAGATACACCCCCATTGCCTCCCTGTGTCCTCTCCATGAGGCTGATGGCTAACAAATTCTAGTTTGATTTGTACTGCTGAGAATGACTTTTGTACGAATTCATGTTTTAGTACGATCAGCAAAAATTTGTTGGTCAATAACCTCATACAGGTGAATGCAGTGGGAACAGAGTAAGGGGCTTTAGGGGTTTCTCGAGGGGTTCCATAGCTAGCTCGATTAATAAGGTAAAAATTTACTTGTGTACCAAATTTCATGGATTTTAGTTCGATGTGCATGATTAACCAAAATTCTGGCCCATAACATCTGTA
>JAHWFP010183427.1:0-18888 GCA_023313725.1 Lithobius niger | reverse complement strand
CCCGTATATGGCTGGTTTTATAGTGTATTGTTTTGATTTACCGTTTGCTTGAATATACTGTGACGTCACTAGAGATGTAATTTTTGTTGAAGGTCCTTGGAAATTTAAAAACAGCTCTGTTACCAGTCACCCATGCCCATCGCACAAGCCCTCTAGATTCCCACTTCGGCCTTCGATAAAATGAAGATTATCGCGATTCCCACTGCAGACTTCGATGGAAAAAGGATATTCAAGATTCCCACTGTGGACAAACAAACAAAACTACGATCTTAGTTATATAGATTATTTAGGTATCAGTCGTCGTATATCACAACGTGCAGCATGAACTTGTTTGTAAACAACAGAAACACACACAGCGTTAACAATTTAAAGAATAAGAACATAATTACGTGATCATAAGATAAACAACCTATAACAATCTACAAACTCTATAACAATATAACAATCTATAAACAATCTAAGATCATGTTTTTTGTTAGTTGAAACCTTACATGAAAGCTTCTTCAAGTTCTTTTCATGCTTTGACTTCGGTTCAGGTAAACCTTACCTTAACATGAAGCTAGTTAGTTTTTTTTTTACAAATTTGTGATATTTTGTCTTACCATGTTGTCATTTGTATTCTTTGTTAACAGTATAGACGAGTACAACCATGGTCAACAAATGGTCTCATTGTTCTGAAGTCTTCAATGTGATAGCTTTTTTGTCTGCAGAATTCTATCATCACATTTTGCCAGGAGTCTTAGTTAAATGACATAAATTTAAACGGTCAGCGGAAATTTTAGCTTTAACGTTGGAGGCTGAGGTCAAATCGTGACATAAACTAGGAAACATTACCAGGAACACATTATGTGATTAGATATTACATTTCCTTACAAGATGATCGACCTGCTATAGCCTAAACTGTATTTTTTTTTATCCCAGTCCTTACAAATTAATTTTTAGAATGCTCCAATAAATGTAAACTGTAGGAATTTTTTATATGCTTCGATTACGCATTATGTCTTGTACTAATAGTTTGATGTAGTAGTCAGAAAACCCACAAAAGGCAAGGAATTTATGCTTGTTCAGTCTTCACAGTTAAATATCAGTACTACTCGAAAAACTGCAATAAGGATATCTTGAACCAGTCGAAATACATTTACCTGTGTCAAGACGTTTGGACCACTACACGTTGTATTTTACTTTCGATTTGATGCACTCTTTCGTTAGAAACAAGGCAAAGAGACACTCAATTAATAAAATCACATAAATTTCAACGTTTCTTCATTTACTTGGGTTAGGAGCATTCAATAAAACAAAACCAAGCGGAAAACTGGATTCCCTTGCCTTGGGAATGTTATGTAATAAACATGTTACTCAAGGGAATCCAGCTGTCCGCCTGGTTTGGTTTTATATGACGTCTCTTCATCGTAGACTGATTGAGATTCATTCTGCTTTAGGATCAATGTTTCTGAAAGTTGTATTTTTTTTGCAAAATTCTCTTCTTTGTTCTAATATTTTCATTTTAAATTATTTTCAGCCAGACTGTGCACACCGTCTATGGAAATTAAAGCTACTGACCTGTCAAGTGTTACTGTATCATGGGAATGCAAACCATTAAAAAACGACCAACTTACAGGTAAATTAATAAACCAAAAAGGAACATTAAGTGTTAAAAGTGTAGATCTAATAGTAAAGCTAAGAAGTAACACTGACAAGCTTTAACAGTGAAGGTCTAGACGTTAATATTTATCTGAAAGAGGCTGTTTAAGCGTTAGACTTTTAGTACTGATGCCCCCCCCCTCCAACAGGATAGCAATACATACAGGCTGACTAAAGCCTAAGAGATGACAAAATAACCAACTGATGATCCAATGGTAGTGAGGTGTGAACTTTCCTCCTTTGCTGTGAGTTGAAGAATTTTTATTTTGGTTTGTTAACATCACTGTTTTCGCTGCAGAGAGCATTATTGGATGTCGTCAATTGCCTTCATCTTAGAAATTTATAGTTGTATACATTAAGAAATTCTAATGCCTCAAAATGGGATCCCCTGCTACTGCAGGGGGAAAGCTACACGCCACAGAGCGCCGTGATACGCACACGAACTACAATCGATGATGTTTGTAATACATTAGCAATGACACCAAAAATCAGTATATTGCCTAGTTCTGCATGACCACAGGTGGCTGGAGATTTCGCAACTTCGACTATGAAAATACAAAACATGACGAACGTTTCCCAAATAATTTTTTTACGTGGATGTGTGTTGTTTTGACCCGGGGGAGGATATTTTCAAATTGCTTTGCGGGATAATAAAAAACTCAGGCTTTGGCCCTGAACCGGTTAGTAAGGGTCTAGTGCTTACCAACCTATTACTGAGAAAATTTGGTGGATCAACCCTTAATGCTAAGGCTTGTCCGTGTTGCTTCTAAGCTTTGACTTTTAGCCCTTTTACCCTTAACATTTAACATTCTTTTTTTCCTTGGGTCTCCATGGATCTTAGTTAACTGAAGCTAAAGAATAAAACAAAACAACTGATTGCACTGCGCTTTTTGCGTTAAAAAATTACATGTTTTTATTTTTTAATGTTTTTGTATTTTAAACTTTGTGTTTTTTTTACTTTTAATCTATCATATTGAATTGTTCTTTTTCTTGCCTTAGTTTTAAAATATTTCTACATTTGTACAATTTTAATTGAATTTGTAAATTTTTTAATTGCTTTTAAATTATTAAATTTTAAATGGTTGACCATTGAAGATGTTTTATATCAGTACCGTATCTCACTCCTGAGTAAACGACACGTTCTCTACCACCTAGTACTTCTCATGCTCATACTTATTAATGCAAGTGACCCATCTAAAGACGCTCTACCACATAAGAAAATTTTTGAGACTCTTCCTAAAGACCTCTCCTTGATCCTTGTAGCATCATCGAATAGTTAATACAAAGACCAATTTGCATCAACGTGAATACAATACACATTAGAAATTTGAAGATTTAATTGACAGTACCAGTATACTTCATACTACCAGTATACTTCAGTAGTACACATGGAACTTCTGAATGACGTACGTTTCATTCTAGGAACGAAGGACTGGTTAGGAGGATCATTGGTTGACTTTTTTTTTACAAATGAAATAATACAAATCCAGTGTAACTCTTCACCCGTATAGTGAAAAGGAAATATTTTCCTTAGCTACACGTTTTGTACTAATGTACAACGTATCTTTACACTCATTTGTGAAGCAGGGCGGTCGCTCAGCCGGACCGCTGTTGCCTTGGTTACCAGAGAAAACACAGCTAATGCTAGTGTGCTAGCTGTGTAGTTGCTGGTCCAAAATCAACACCTTCGTCATGCAAATTTCCGAACTTGCGGGAATAATGCACAATTCGTAAAACATCGAAATGTAACTTTTATTTATTAAAGATGATAGCATTGTAGCCACATAAAGTTACCAGTTGTATTCGTAGCTAGAAATGATTACCTGTACAATATTTACTCAATGTTGTCACCTTGACTCCTAAAGATAATTAGATGCTATGCACCTCCTATTATCAATTAATGGGATGCATCTATTAGGCCTTGGCTAGCTGGCTAGATAAACCATATGCCTTTTGCCATGGCTACTCGGTTACCCAACCCTGGCACTGTCCATTAATTGTACTGAGTATAACACGTCCATAGATGTCAGGTCTATATCCTGACTTGGCTATACCTGACAACAAATCTTTCGTCTGTACAATTAGACACGTATACAGTGTGACATATGACAACAACAAGAACAACAAAAACAACAAGAGCAATGTGAAGTGTCATATACAATGAATGTTATGAATATCCTTTTTACGGGTCAACCAACTGTAATGCTGCTTTTTTATGGCTTCAGCTCGAGCTAACTTACCTCACCGTTGGGGACCCCAATGGAGGTAGGATAGCTCGATCTAAAAACCAAAATCAGGCAACGAGTTAATCTGTTGGCTGAGGCGACTAAAGCCCTAACCAGACTGGCTGCTTGCGGCTGCACGCCAACGCTAGATGGGGTGCCAAAGACGTCAAAATCGGTCCTTAAACGCAACACTAACCCCACAATTGCAATAATTTTGACCTTGTAGGTACGTGGTAACGCCTAGCTTCGCACGAAATTGTCTTCTGTCTAGAGAGGCCTTCATTTTTCTCTTCTGCACAGGTGACTCGAGAAGGTAACTGGTCAATCAAACTCTTATCAACAAGTATGCTGGAGACAAAAGTTCTTCTTCCCATACATGACAGAGTTCTCATATACGGCAGTACACTGTATACGTGGCTAATTGTCCGTTGTTATTTATCCGCTCCACTTATGTATATACCCAACTTTAACAAATAAACAAGTTTTACAAAACCATAAATATGTAGTGATATTTCTATGTTCCCGGAACTTCCATATACTCATAAGTAATGATTCACTACCACTAACCTTATTCCAAGTATAATTCGTCGATATTCTAAATTCGAAGGAAATTATACTATAATTTTTATATTTTCAAATGGTCACCTCTTTAAAAACGGCTATCGTTACATATTACTAACGATGATCCCTGTTGCAATCCCTGTTGCAATTCAATCTAACTACTTCGTCTAGGTTCGAAATTTGAAGGAAATCATTAGCAAGAAGAATAATTCCGAAATGGATACCTAATTTCAGGATGATACTCTTTTCAGATTTACAACGAATGTTGTGCATTCCGCATTTTAATTCCTAGCAGCTATTTCATAATACATTGCAAAATTGAAGAAAATTGAACGATATTAAGCATAATTCCAAAATACCACATAACTTCAAGATGACAACCATTGCAGATTAATAACAATCGTAGAATATTCCCCATTTAACTTTTCACCTAGTTCAACTGCGTTCTACATTTGAAGAACATTGCATAATAGCAAGAATTTATAGGGTTTGGGAGGAGAATTGGTAATTCTATAAAGTTCCTATTGGAACCCGTTAGATTCGTCCCCATTAGTTCAGTCCGAGTTTTCAGAGGGCGCCACGTGTTCTATCTAGTAATTTTTGCTCATTTTACAGCCCAAATGTAAAGTAAACTAAATTACAACTAAGCTAAGCTAAATAATAATTAAATATAAGCGTTTCGTTCAGTTTAGTTTAATTTTAGGCTAAAAACTGAGTAGAAATTCCCACATAAAAAACGTGGCGTCCTCTATAAACTAAGACTGAACTAATGCGAATGTATCTAAGGTGTTTCAGTATGGCTCTCAGTCACAAATTCTCCTCCCCAGCCCTATAAATTCTTGATAATAGTTAGCATAATTTCAAAATAACCATCTGATTTTAAAATGGCACCCGTGACACATTAGCAACAATTTCATGATGCGTCCATTAATTTAATTTTTTTCAGCTGTTTCATCTACATGCCCAATTTGAAAGCAATCCGAATTTTCAATTGGCAGGATAGTCAGGTTAAAAACCATGGAACGTTAGGTAAAAGATAATGATCAAAAAACGTAGGAATTCCTAAACAGTGCACAAGGGCGTGTTAATGCATGCAAGGTAATGGTTTTGAATGCCCAGGGTTTGAGGGCATTATCGAATAACCGCTCGCTATAATAGTTGAACATGATAATCCTTGGCAATGTGATTGCCTGCGCAATAATGTAAATCGCATAATTCGAAAAGGTCTATGAATATGAACTGAAATACAAATTCACATTGTTCGTTAAATGTGTAATTTCTCATTCCCCTTGTTTGCCGAATGAGAAGTTCGGAATTAAGCAACAATGCCTAAGCAATACCAGATAAAAATGAGTTCAAATATTCCTGCTGTGACGATATTTTTTTTATGTATTTCGTAATCGGATGGCCCCGAAAAGCACAGGCATTCCTCAACACTAACAAGGGCACGCAGTTACCATGGTATTGTTTAGGAATGCAAATATTGTTGGTGTTAGTACGACTGAAACCCCATAACCTGTCACAATGGGCCAACGCGTGCACTACAAAGAACGAACCGTGCTGATTTTATTTTGCTCAAAAAGCTTGACAACGAAACAGTACGTGCAAAAATGTTTACACAAACTCGGCACTATTTTTGCTTGATTCCGGAAGCCCCATCATCAATCATGCTGTGGAAGTTGCAAGAGCAGTCGTCTGAAGGAGCAACTTGACGTTGAGTTTCTGTAGCATGAACGAGGGTGGGGCACTTCAGAATCGAGTAACAATCGAGAAAAGAAAGCAGAGACTATTGGGCTAACTGGGTTATTTGTAAATTAAATAAATTAATAAATAAAGATGCAAACCTATTTGAGTTGCCTTTTGAACTTACATGTCAGACTGCCTAAGCAGGGAATCGAAGCCACGACCTTTTTTAAACCAAAGGCCGAGGCCGAGCCGAGCCATACAGCCGTGTCAGTATGCCTCAGTGGTAGGACTTCGGCCTTTGGTTTCAAAGGTCGTGGTTTCAATTCCCCGCTTAGGGTCTGACATGTAAGTCCAAAAGGCACTTTAAATAGGTTTGCATCTCTATTTATTTAACTCTTGTTGCGCCTTTGGCTTTTCCGTCCTTGAATCTTGATAGTCTCCCCTTCTCTTTAGGATTTCATTAGTAGATTTTATGAAAGCACTTTGGTTGGGAAGAACGTTCATCGAGTTGGGTAAGACTTATCCACAAAAATAGTTCCCAGATAATAAAAATAATGAAACAAACTGCCTCTAACCAAATAAATAAAAAACAATGAAAATAACTGCAACGAATGCATTATTGGTTTTTTGCACAAGGGAAGCATGCACCCTCTGGCTGTGGAGATCGGCCTGGAATTGGTGAGTGCTGTGTAGCGGGGAATCAGGGTGTTGCTGAGGTGCGTTCCGGGCCACGTTGGGCACTTCGGGAACGAAGTTGCGGATGTGTTAGCTAGGCGGGGGTTTGCGTATAGGGGCAATGTTGTAACTTTACCAGTGACTCCAAGGGACTTGTTGCCAGTGCTGAGGTGGGTATCTGTTAGGGACTGGCAGGAAGAATGGGATGGTAGTAGCGTTGGCCGGCCTCTTTATGACATCCACCCAACCATTGCCTCTCCTCCGTGTGGCTTGGATGCTTTCTCCAGGAGGGACACGGCGCTGGTGTCCAGGCTCAGGTTAGGGCATGCACTGCTGAATGCTCACGAGCATCGGCTGGGCATCAGCGTCTCTCTGATCTGCAGGTGTGGTACGCAGCCTGAGACAGTGGGGCACTTTCTTTTGGTGTGCCATCATTGGGTGGCCCCCGGGGCCGAATTCTGGGGGAACTGGGAGGGTGACTTGAGGAAAATTTTGGGCGCCTCCTCGCACAACGCCGGGACATTGTCCACTCTGCTGCAAGTAGTGAGATTTTGTAAGTAAGTAAGTAAGATATTTATTTCCATAACTAGGAAAATGGAAACCAGGAAGTGACTGTTAGGTTCCGCTAACACCTGTCCAGCATTAAAAGGATAATATTCATACATTAGATAAAAGAGAAATAAGATACATACAACCAATTATATGACTAAAAGAGGAGCAATTGTAATATACATAAAACATTAAAAAAAATATTAAAAGCAAAAAAATATTAAAAATATTTTTTAAATATTAAAAAAATTATATTAAAAACATTTTAAAAATCTTGCAAGATCGGTCGTTTTAAGAAGTTGTCTAAAAATACGTAAGTTCGCAGACTTCGCCACCTCCGATGATAAGCTGTTCCAGGGGTGCACCACGCGATTTGAGAAAAAATATTTTCGACGGTCTCTTTTTTTAGGCGCAACCATCAGTTTAAGTGCGTGTTCCCTAGTACAGCTATTGCCATGAACCACAAAGAAAAGCTTTGGGTCAAAATCAACAAATCCCCGTAGGATGGAGAATGTTAGGCATAAATCTGCGTGCAATCGCCGCAGCTCGAGAGACTCGAGACCCAGCTTACTAAGACGCATTGCGTAAGGCAAATTGCACTATCCCGGAAGATATTTCGTTAACGAACGCTGTACAGATTCAATATGTTTGATGTCTTTAAGATGGTATGGAGACCAGACTGGGATGGCATATTCGAGAATAGGCCTCACATAGGTTTTAAAGGCTTTAATTAGAGTAGGCACGTCACGAGAGATAAAGCATCTTCTCACCACAAAACTAATTCGTTTTGCCCTGCCAACTAGCTGATTACACTGGTTTGAGAAACTAAGGTTTGATGAGAAGTAGACACCAAGATCCTTAATACTTTTCTCGGCCTTTAAGGCATGATTTTTATGTAAGTATGCATGATTTCTATTATTATTACCAAGATGGAAAACAAGACATTTGCTATCATTAATAGGGAGCTGCCACTTAGCTGACCATTCGAAAATTGATTCCAGTGATGCCTGAAGCAGTGAATGGTCGTTAGAATCAGTAAGGGGTCTTGATATCATCTGCGAATTTTCGCAATTTAACATTTATTGAGTTAGACGACAGGTCAGAAATGTAAGTAATAAACAACAATGGGCCCAATACTGATCCCTGTAGGACACTGCTGGTTACTGGTAAGGAAGAAGATATGGTGGTTCCCAATTTTACTGCTTGAGTTCAGTTCCTAAGAAAATCCTCAAGCCACTGAAAAATGTTTCCGCTGATACCCATGTTAGATAACTTTAATAGAAGTTTGGCATGTGTCACGGAATCAAAGGCTTTGGCGAAATCAATACATAAAACGTCAACAGGTTTACCGTCTTCCATTGAAAGCATCCAGTCATTAAGACAGGTTAAGAGCTGAAGGGTCGTCGAACGACCTGGAAGAAAGCCATACTGGTCATCTGGTATAAGATTAAATGAATATAAGTGGTTTAGAAGACCATTCCGTATAATCCGCTCAAGGATTCTACATGGAACACACGTGAGCGAAATCGGCCGATAACCCGATTAGCCGATAAGCCGTATAAGCCGATAAGCCGTATAAGCCGATAAGCCGTATTACCCTTCTTGAAAATAAGCACAACATTTGCGTGCCTCCAACTGTTAGGTACAGTACCCGTGTCTAATGATCTTTCAAAGATATGAAACAAGGGTCGATACAGTTGATGACCAAGTGTCTTGTAAAAAGTTGACGAGAATTCATCTGGGCAGATAGCTGTACTGTTTTTTAATTTATTGAGATGTTGTAAAATGGTTTCTGGTGTAAAATTGACATTTTCAAGTTTATTTATTATATTAATATTAGTATTTGAGTTATTCCACGGCTGCCCAGGAACAGGGACGTCTAAGTCCAACTGGTTTTCGTTATGATCATTGCTAACGAAGTTGTTACAGAACGTATGGTTTAAGGCATTAGCCTTCTCGACTTGAGTCGTTAATACTTTATTATTGTAGTGCAATGGTGGGATTGATTTAGTTGTCTTGGTTTTCTATCTGAAAAATTAGTAGAGGGAACCCATAGTACCCACATTTAAAATTTGTTGCTCAGACGTTATTTCGTGCATCTTGCATAACTGTCTTAATTTATAACTACAGGTCTTGAACAATTAAAAATTTATCGGAGATCGGTTCGATTTCAACCGTCTCCATAGGGACCTTTTTTGTGCCATTTGCTTTTTAATAGAGCTAGGTATCCTAGTTCTAGAATTTTTTGATTTAATATGGTATTCCTTAGATTCAGAAGCCAAATTTGTTAAAGCGATCATGAAAGAATTCCACAGGGATTCAACTGTGGTAAGCCCATCAAAAAGTGAATTCCAACAGACTTTTTTTTTAATTTCGCGCTTAAGGTGTCGTAATTAAGTTTTGAGTAGCAGTTTGACTCATTAATGTCAATATTGTGATTGCGATTGATATGAAAGGTAACAGTACTGTGATCACTGGTGCTGAGCAGACGGGTAGATTTGGCGGGACTCGGACGTGACTCTGGGGAATTCTGGCGAGTACGTGGTAAAATACTGGTAAGGTTAATATAGCCTAACTGTATGTAACTGTATATAACTGTGTCAATGAATAGGTTAAGTTGTAGGTTAAGATTTTAGCGTCGAGCATATGACTGATGGTCTGTAGGCTCGGGTAGTGAATTAAAAGTAAAAAAAAGGGAAGCATGTGGTAACTTATTTATCTACCGATGTCCGTATCTCAGCATGGCAATAAAGAAGCACACGACGTCAGTAATGATGTAGTGCAAGTAGTAGTCCGATAATTTTTGGTATTCTGCTGACGCTTGTTCGTGTGTCAAGTAAACAAAAATGTACCGTCGAAATTACTGATTTGAAAGGAAGTTTTATATGCTTTAAATTTTCACAATGCTATTCCGTAACGTTTCGTCCAAATGCCCCAAATTGACAGTTTTCAGTTAATCTTTTTAAAACTGGATTGTACTCTTGGATAGTCTTAGTTTTATTTTGGTGTCGTTTCCAAAAACCAGTAGGCTACAAATGAAGTAGCTTTCATTAATTTGTACAAATCTTATAAGTTTTAACATTCGGAAAACCAGGGCTGCACAAACCTATCAATAATTTATGGTACATAGCACTACGTGCTGATAATAAAATGGATACATGTTTGGTAGCGTCAATGTCCAAGTCAAAGTAATTGTTGAGATTTTCCAATTAATCCGAACAATTATCCTTTTTCACTATAAGCCTCAAATTACATAAATATAGCTATAACTGCAAACAATACATGAACCACCAACTAGTAACATTTGAGCTGCTTCCAGTCTAATACCTTATTCTTTTGCTTTTTATCTTATCAAACCAGATTCAGAAAATAATTTGCGTTCAATAGCATTATCCTCAATACCTGATATTGAGGATAATGCTACTGTGCGTAAATTATTTTCCGAAACTGGTTTAACAAGATAAAAAGCAAAAGAATTACCCATTAGCATGGAAGCAGCCCGAAGGGGTGTCCATTAAATGGCCAGATTCAAGGCATTTAAAATGAAATTTAATGAAACATTTTAAACTGACCAACAAAGTGAAAATGTTTCAAAACCTAGCACGAATAGGTTTAAAATTCAATAGCTTTGGTAAGACAACCATGTAAAGAGTCAGTGCCGGTTCAAAGATAACAGCTGGTTTTCTGGTGGGTTGAAGGAGCACATCAGCCCTCTATGTATGAGGCAGCTAATAAAAAGATTAGGAAAACAAATTTGGTCATGGAAAAACTAACTGCTTGCAACACAGAATCTGATTGTGACTCAGAGCGTCACTCATTTGGGTGTACGTCCGTGACTTTGAATGCTATCAGAAACGGGGCATAGCAAACTTCTGCAAAGATTTAAATAATGAATCTTTGCAGTTTGGTGTGGGTTTTGGTACCGAACAGACTGTTATCCCTAAAAACTGGCAAGCACATAAAAGGAGTTACACTGAGAAAAACAAATATTGTTTTGCAAACATACACTAGGAATTTACACCAACCTTGTGATATTTTAAATAGTTCTGTTTGTTATGAAGGTCAACTACATTAGATACTAATATCAGTCCTGTAAATAATGTTGCACTGCTCGCGCTGGACTGTACTGAATCATTTGACATGGATTGGAGAAAAGTGTAAATTAACAGCTGGTGAGTTAGTAGTAGCAGTCTTTTTGAGGAGGATGATCTTGTAAAAAGGTCAGTCACGATCAATCTTGGGCCAAAATTTCTTCCTTAAAAAATCATGTTATCGTAAGGAACATGACAAAATGGTTACCGAATCTCATTAATATTTTTATGGTTTCTCCTTTGTGCTACTGTGTTTCCTTAATTCAAATGTTATTTAGAGAGTTTTGTGTATGTTTATTTAAAAGACTATTTATTCGATAATTAATTATGTGTTTAATGCCAACTTCTGCACTTTATTTAAAGAAGCTACTTACTAATCCGATTCTACAAGTCTAATCTAGATATTGGCAACTGCAATTTGAAAAAAAAAAAAAGTAATTACAAAAATAAAATAAGGAACATACAGGTTCATGAGTTTAAATGATGTTGTGCTCCATAGACACAATGCTTGTCATCGCCCGAAGGCAATCAGTCACTCTTAGGTTGAGTTAACTCCGGTACCACACGTTATTTACCCCCAAGGGATGACAATCACAACGATTTCACATCTTAAAGCGATATTACCGCCTCTTCATGCACGCGAAACCACGCAACAGTGTATTTCGTTTTAACCGGAGTGATCCTTGGCACAATATCCGGTTGCTAAAAGGCAGCGTGACGTCACACGTGATTCAGCAAACTCGTGGACGCCCAACAGTGAAAACAAACCAACATGGAAGCGGTTGCAGACAATCAACGTACTGGCGATTCTGCCATTTCGTCATCTTGCTTCAATTTTTTCTCGGATTTCATCCTCGTCCCTCTTCCAATTTTCTTCTTTATATGTACTGGGCTATGATACCACGAGTACGTTTACGAAATCGGTAATTTGTGTGTTTTAGCACGAAACTTAAATTTAATTTCCTGAGACCGAAGATCGAGGGAAATTTGTTGAAAAGAAGTTGTGTGCTAAAGTCCAAAAATTATAAATTTCATAGAAGCACGAGTGGGATTCCGTTAGAGAATTTCGTTTTCTTTCCGCAAAACGATTCTCTGAAGGAATTTAGTTTTACGGTTTTTAGTTCGGTTTACCTCTATTTGGCTTAGCGATACTATCCCCCATCACATTTTGTCAACCAGCTCGTAATTTCGTTCGTTTTGGCGTTAGCATTTCGTATTAGGCCTAACCTCATTTTTAGGTTGCTGATACGCCAAATGAAACGTATAAGCAACTTCGTATTGCCGAAAAACCAGACGATCAACGAAGCTGACGCCATTCCACCATTTTTATGTTGCTGATACACCATATAAAAGTTATCCTAACTGAGAAGCATCTTCTTGTTTCCGTAAAAATCCGACGAACCACGAAAGTAACGTCATTTCCCTAATAAGGGCATAAAACGAACAAGTGATTTCACACAATCTATGACGACATCTCTTTCATCATAGATTGATGCTGTAACGTCATAAGGCACGACTCTGAATATAGTTCCCGCAAGGCTTCCCGACAGTGGCAGGAAGTGCTTAAACGCGGAGTCCGTGAGAAGATAACACAAAAATATAGGTATGTGCCACTTTTAACACTGAAATTGGGCACGTGCACTTCTTAATAATTATTATATGATTTCTTTAAAAAGTACGTCCGGTTGTGTATCGAGGAAATTTGATAAAAATGGCTAAGCGAGTACTGTCCCTTTAACTACAAATCAATGTTTGTTTTTCACTTCAGGTTACGTACTTTACTACTGGACACAATTGGACTGGCAGAAAGACAGACCAGAGAAGGAAATCCACCTGTCAGACCCTAACATCAATACATACACTATTCAAAATTTAACATGCGGCGAAGATTACACCATATATATGAACTCTATTGGCCGCAATAACAATACCGAGCAGTCCAAGTCTTTACGTTTTCGCTTAGAGGATCGACCAAGTAAGTATGCTACAATACCATATCAGAAATCAAATAAATACATACGTATAACTGAAAAAGCTACCTAATCAAAAACGTTAAAATCCTAACATTGCATTCTGTTTGCCGCAAAAAAAAATAGTGAGGAACATGGTAATCAGAACGTGGCTGGTTAGCTTATCATACATTGAATTATGAATTCACCGATTTTGTTGACTTACTTTACTTCGTTTGCTTTACTTCACTTCAGCATAGATTTTTTTATGTTCAGTAGTTAAAATTATTTTTTTAGGCTAAACTCGGGATACAAAGTGAAATGGGGCGACAATACATAATACACATGAATATTTTTTAAACAGGACGGAAGGCCAAATGGGCTCGAGAAGTGTTAAATAAATACAGTGCAAATCTATTTACATTGCCTGAGCGGGGAATTGAATGCACGATCTTTGAAACCAAATACTACTAGTAAGCTAAACTGCCAAGGCCAAAGTGAAATATTCATAGGCAGCATTTAACACGCACGTATATACATTTAAACATACACTTTCCAATGGAGGGACGCTTGTTTATGCGCCACACACCAACTGAAAACGACTGAAACACACAATAAAGGGTGAAATTATGGATTAAACATCGGGAAAGCCTGCTCGAGTCAAATGCCAAATGGGCTGACATATGTCAAGGTTTGCATCCGTTTTTATTTAATAATATATTTAATACATATAGATTTTTCTACCCGTAACATGGAAGCCGACTTCAAGGAAATTGAAGGTTAAAAACCAAAAAATATTGACAGGGTTATATATAATTTTTAAAAAGTCGAAAACACTCATTGAACTGCTTAAACAATTAACAGTAGCCGTGAAGGTACACGAATAAAGATGGATTAAAGTTCACTCGAACGCAACGAACTATAATTTGAACTTTAATACCAGGGAACTATAGGACTGTTTTTGATCAGTGGTTATGTGAGAAAGAAAGCGCAGTTTTTGTTCGACAAGTTAAATGTTTCGGTGTTTGGGTGTGCACGCACAATTTGCGTATTATACAGGTTTTTGTAAAAATATTTGTCTGTGTTTGTTGTTTCATATAGGCCTATTAAGTTTGTTTCGTATGAGCCGGTATATATGTGTATTTTGAGTACATTTATAATTTATGAAAAAAGCAGACTACTAGTTAAGGCAGTTTTATGTTTGTGCAATTTGGGTTTGAAGGTCGTTTGAGGTGGTTATTTCTAGTTCGTTTGAGTAATTACGTATTCATTTTGAGTATGCATTTTTATTGTAACATTTTTGATGTTGTTAGCCACGCCGCTTCCCCGGCCTCATCCTTCCCCTGTCCAATTTTCTGAAATTCTTGTGCACAAGCGAACTCTAATATATAAGGATAAGAATTTTGAAATGTCAGGCAAAGAAGTAGCTGCTCGCACCAATGAAACCTAATTGTCAAGTGACCAGAATTGTAATCGTAATCTCCGCATGCTTGAAATGTAGAGAGTGCGAGTTTGATTAAAAAGTATGACCACTGATTAATCGTTTTAAGTTATGCCTTTATGCAGGAGGCAAGCTAACTGGTTGTCAAGGAAGCAAACTGTACATTGTCAAGAATCTCAAGAAGCAACAATAAAAAATTTTTAGTACTACTCCCCAAAATAGTAGAAATAATCGTTCCTGGTCAAAATTTGAACATAAAAGACATACGTGTTCAAATTTATATCTTTGAACATATAAATTTGTTAAATATATAACTGTAAGACGGTCAAGTTTTGTGTTTGATTAAAGATGGGTGTTTCGGGAAAAAAATTAGTGTTTGATGAAGGTAAATATTGAAGCAGTACCGTGTCACCATCTCATTGTTTGTTTCGGTTTCTATCGATTTTTCACGCCATATGTAATAATGTGGAATTTTAAAGCAACATTCCGTCAAATTTTACAGCAATTTGACTAATAATTTAGTGGATTCTGGGCACTAAAGAACGTGGAGGGAGGGGAATCCGTGGTCGCAGATTCCCAGTCGAATTCCCAGTCGAAAAAACTAGTCGAATCAATATTCTTTTCCACTGCTAAGGCTACATCCATAAGGAGAGGAACAATTTTGGTATAAAACATCTAGGACCATTTACATGATACTATTGACCAGAGCACGACCAGTCGATGGGAGCGACCAACACTTCCTGGTGCAGTCCTTGAGGGCTGGTAGTATTTAACTCATATGGTTAATATTTCCAACAGTGGTTAATATTTCCCCAAAAATGACCGCCTAGCAAAGAGTCACTCTAAAGAGAAAAACTGTGGACTTGCTTTCCGACAGAACAAATATACAAAAGGTTATTGAACTCACAATGTGTTCCTTTTAAAGTTAGTTTTCTTCACATAACATTAATTGATTTCTGAAAGTAAAGTAATATAGGGTCACGATGGCTCAACAGCTAGCACGACCTTTTTTAATTTGTCAAAAAAAAAAGCTCGACGACTACGCAGAAGACATCTGTATAAAGTGGAACCGAAAGTTTGAGCTGTTTGAAGAAGATATTAAACAAATGTTAGAGAACAAAACACCTGTGAAACAGACAACTTCCGGCTGTATCCTTAATCGCGAAAAGTCCAAGAACGGAAACACAAATCACCTAGTAAAGCTTAAATCATCAAATGAAGGTGCATTGAAAATCCTCTCTGCACACCTGGACAGTGAAACTACATGAAAACCAGGATTAGCTTTTCAGCTACCTGACAACCCTCCACTCCACAGAAACGTTACTGTCGGTAGGGGTAAAGTACCCAAGAAACGCCAAAATGTTGGCGAAACCAGCTTACACACTGAACAAAACCCTCAAACTAGCTCAAATACGAGGCCAGCCAGGGATCCTTCAAACGTATCCAATGTGTGCAACACGAAGAATCATATAAAAAACCACGAGTGTGAATTAAAACCTCAATCAGAATTTAAACCTTGAAACAAACGAGCAGAAAATCATTAGTACACCAAGATCTGCAGCCTGGACTAATGCAACTACCATTATTGGCGACTCAAACGTCCGAAACCTTAGAGGGAGCCAAAATACTAACTCTAAAACCTGGACGTACCCAGGATTAAAAGCTGACCAACTCCAAAATAAATTACCCGAGATCCTGACACTATGTGACCCAACAGGGACAATTATATTTTGTGCCGGCACAAACAGCATTGATGAGTTAACCTGCTCTTAAGCAAAGGGCCTGTGGTCAATCCTGGCTCTATGACTGAGCTTGGCGATAATGACCTAGCTTTCAGCGCACCATTATACCTTGTCCCCCCTCTACCTCGGCCCACCCCGTGGATTTGGGATGAGAAGGCCTCGGAAAATAAGCCTGGAATGTAAAATAGCCTAGAATATACATTTGTTTTCGTGTAGGGACATCCTGTGACGGTCAACAAATTTACGTAAATTTTCCATGCATTTTTGTCG
This sequence comes from Lithobius niger, assembly GCA_023313725.1. Classification (NCBI taxonomy): domain Eukaryota; kingdom Metazoa; phylum Arthropoda; class Chilopoda; order Lithobiomorpha; family Lithobiidae; genus Lithobius; species Lithobius niger. The sequence goes on along the minus strand of JAHWFP010183427.1, from coordinate 2,058 downwards.
AATTTATACATTCCTATGGGAAGAACTTCATGGGAGGGAATGGGGTAAGGTAATGATATCGTTTAGTCTGCCATTAATGCGAGGTCCTTTAAGGCAGGGCTCGCAAGGTCACCAATTTTACGTAAAATTGCCACGAGAATTGGTAGAATTTACGCATCTGATGGGGACCATCCCACGGGTAGCCCGTGCAGTGCGGTTGCCATGTGGGAGATCCCGTGGGTTGGGGTACATTGTGGCCTCCAGATCTACGTATTATTTACGTGTGTGTTTTAGTAGAATTTACACTTCCTGTTTCAGGACCGTCCCGGTGGTGTCCCGTGGGGTGGGAACCACGAGCGGAGTGAGGTTTGAGGGGAGGTCCATCTGTGGTGTTAGGGTCCCATGGGGTCACCAATTGTTTGGGAGTTGACCTGGGGAGGTTTCCCGTGTGGTTAGATGATGACGTCATGTCGCCTGCAAGTACGTGTGCCCGTCTCACACTAGAGCCTAGCCCAGTACTAACGCTTGAAAATTCAGTACAAATGCAGTAAAACCATATGTGTACAAATGCGTAGATAGGCAGTGACTGCAGTACGGATGCAGAAATGGATACAAATGAGCTACAGATGTGTGCAAACACTTAAAAATACAGTACAATTAATGATCTATTTATGCAGCGAATGCGTACAAATGCAGTACAAATGCATTTAAATGCAATGAAAATACAGTACAGATAGGTACAAGTATATTGCAAATGCATACAAATGAGCGCAAATACAGTACAAATGCATACAAATACGGTAAAACAGAAATACAGAATGAACAATTACACGTGTAAATACATAAAAATGTGCTGCAAATTTATACATATGCAACTAACACCGTATAAAGGCCTCTCCAGACAGAAGCAAATTTCGTGCGAAGCTATGCGTGACTACGTGCCTACAAGGTCAAAATTGCAGCAATCGTATGGTTGGTGTTGCGTTAAGGACGAATATTGAAGTCTTTTTTTACACCATAGTGCGTCGGCGTGCAGCCGCGAGCAGCCAGTCTGGTTAGGGCTTAAGAGCATTACAAACACGCACGAAATTGTACAAACGCAATGCAGATCTACTGCAGCTGCGTATAAATGCTTACAAAATACAGTACAAACAACTAAAAATGCGTACGAATGCATGCAAATGCTCTACAAATATGTACAAATGCATACAATTGCAATACAAACGCACAAAATTTACATACAATATGCACAACAGATGCGTATAAAAGTAGTACAGATGAACTATAATGTGCAAGTGTGTACAAGTGAACTTATGAAATCTTATGAAAATGCACTTCAGTGCATAAAAAGGCGTACAGATGCAGTACAAATGCATTACAGATGAGTATAACTGCAGTACTGATGCGTATAAACGATGTACAATTAATGCCCAAAGGATGCTGGAAATGTGTATAAATGCAGTAAAAGTGCACTACAAGTGTGCACTAACGCATAAAAATGCATTACAATTAATGCTTCGGTAAGTCGTTTGTCTCCACTTTGGGATCCATCACCACACTTACACAATACGTATTGCAGCAGTCAGTTGACCCATAACGAACATAAAAATATTGATTACAGATTCACGTGGCATGTGGGCGTGAGGGAGCCACCATCACGGAACTTCTTCCGTCACAAACTAAAGCAAAGTAACAATTCATCGCATTCGCCACTTCAGTCTTCGTAAGGTACATATGGGTACGAATGCAATACAAATGTGTACAAATGAACCGCAAAGGTATACAGTGCAATATGAATTCACTACAAATGCATACAAAGCCACTGCAGTAAACGTGAATGTCACTTCTGGGCTCCATTCAAGATAAACCTTGACATCACCCCTGTACACCCTAATGACCCTCGTGTCACCCTCGACAAAGCTTCCTCTCAATTCAGTAAACTTTGATATCAGGCCAGGGAAATCCCTGATCAAGTAATACTTAATATCACTCGCAAGAACCCCCCCCCCCCTCCCCAGTAAACATTTATGTTGCTCCAATAAACATTAATATCAATCCAGAAAACGATTGTCATCACTC